>JAPMUY010002113.1:200000-205870 GCA_026901105.3 Galaxias olidus | reverse complement strand
GAGAATATTAGTTTTTGTTTTTTTCCTCTTTGGTCTGTTATTGTGTGGGAACCTAATATTATTGAGTAAATTGGGACTATTAGGTGTTCACTAAGGCTCATGTTGTAAAAAAACAAAACATGAAAGATTGTTTGATGTGGATGTGTGCAGACACTTAATGTCCTTGCCATGAGGAGAAACAGAAAACATTGACTATGATATCAAAAGCCCCTGACTATTGATCTTTTTTCCCCCTGCATTGTGTGTGCGTGTGTGTATGAGAGAGAGAGCGAGAGAGAGAGAGAGAGAGAGAGAGAGAGAAAGTGTGTCTGTGTGAGTGCATGTGTTTTTGATCTTTATCATCTACAGGGAATCTTCAGTGATCAGACCATTATGAGAAAAAAATCCTCTCTCTTCAAATCATTTGAGGCCTCTGTAATTGAAAATGTCAGCCATAAAAGTCAGGCACATTGCAAGAAGTTAAAAGTCTTGTTGGCATTAAGAAGACCTCACATTAGCTCAAAAAAAGGTGCATTATTTTTGCTCTGCCCATGTACCTGCTTTTGTGTTCCTTAATTTATTCTAGTCTTTTTATGAATGGAACTGAGATACTTCAACAACAAAAAAAGAAAAAAAAAAAAAAAAAAAAAAAAAATTGACGGCCTTAGTTCCTTTTCCACTGGAGTGATCGTATAAAGGGGGACGTTTGACACTTGTACAGCACACAGCAAAGCCAGCCGTTTGATTCCGACTTTGACAACCGCGGTTAAAACTCAAAGCCATTTTCATGACGGTAATCCCTCCTTTCCTGACCCCTCCTTTGTGTATTTACAACAGTCCCCACCGGGAGGGAGGGAGGGAGGGAGGGAGGGTGTGCTGTCCCCTGGTCCTCTCCTCCCGTTTTTAGGGGGGAGTGGAAGAAGCAGAGCCCTGTGGAACGCACCGTACGTCAATTAATCCACCATTAGGTACCAGGGGTTCTCAACCGGCTGCCTCCTGGAACCGCCGAGTGTGTGTGTGTGTGTGCGCGCGCGTGTGTGTGTGTGTGTGTGTGTGTGTGTGTGTGTGTGTGCATGTGTGTGTGAGAGAGAGCCTCTCTCTCTCGCTGTATTTGTATCTCTACCCCTCTGCTCTCCTCTTCTCCCCCCGACTCTCTCTCTCTCTCTCTCTCTCTCTCTCTCTCTCTCCCTCTCTCTCTCTTTCCTCTATCTCCTCCTCTTTTCTCCTCCTTTCCTCTATCACTCCACCCCACCTCGTTCTACCTCGGGTGGCCTTTCTCTCTCCTCTCCATTGCTCTCTCAAACCTCCGCACCGCACGCACGCACTCCCTCTCTCTCTCCCCCTCTCTCTCTCTCTCTCTCTCTCTCTCTCTCTCTCTCTTCCTCCTATCTCCATCCCTCTGTCTCACACTCTCTGCCTCTCACTCTGGCATGCACCCACGGCGAGGCGTCTCTCTCCTGCTCTTTCCGCGTCTCCTTTGCCGGGCTGTGAGTTCAATCGCCGTGGCGAGCAACAACTGGCTCCCTCTCTCTCTCCCTCTCTCTCCCTCTCTCTCTCTCTCTCTCCCTCTCTCTCTCTCTCACTGCCGCGCGGAACGGAGCCGAGCAGAGGCAGAGCAGCGGCGAGGAGGAGAGGAGGAGAGGAGGAGAGGAGGAGAGGAGAGTTTGCTGTGATCCTTTTGTTGAGCATCCCTGCCTCCCTCCCCTCCCCTGCGGAGCCTGCCCGTCCGTTTTCCCTCTCCATCGCTCCGACCACCGAGGAAGAGGAGGAGGCTGCCGTTGCCGCGGCAGCACCAGAGCCCACCTGCCCTGCTCAGCAACCCCCCCCCCTGCTACCGCCGCCGTGCCACCAGCACCTCCACCACCCCTGGACTCAGCCACTACGAGCTCCACGCTGGGACCGCCAGGTGGAGCGGTGAGGGGCTCCAGCATCCCCCCCCCCCCCCCCCCCGTTAAAGGACCTCCGTGCTGGGGCTGCCGACACCTCTGTCCCCCCCGGTCTGAAAACCCCCCCTGGCTGGATGTGAAGAGAGGAGCGAAGGAGCGGACGGACCGACAGACGGACGGACGGAGGGAGCCCCGCGGGAGGTGTAATGTGGAGAGGGATCGCCTATCTACACCCTGGGTTATAGCTGAACAGAAGGAGCGGAGGAGAGAAGAGAGAAGGAGAAAGAGGGATGATTGAGAAAGAGGGTAAGAGACACCGCCGGTGGACCATTATTTCTTTCTTCTTTTTTTTTGGGTCTCTCCATTCCTTCCAAAGGAGGAAAGTCTGTGTTTCATATTTGTGTTTAAAATTATACTGTGATTTTTATTTTAATTTTTTCTGCAGACGCTTTTTTTTTGGGTCTTTTTTTTTTGTCTTCACTCTCCCTCGTTCTCGCTGGTCAGCAGTGATCATGGAGAATTAAACAAGATTATATATAGATATATTTTTTAAACCTTTTTTCATTTTGGAGTGGTGAATTTTGATTTTTTTTTGTGGTGTGTATTCCCCCCCCCCCCCCCCCCCCCGTTTTGTATTGTTGTGTTTGTCCGTGGGATGGCTGTCTCCCCCCCACCCCCCCCACACTCCCCTCCCACACCCCACTCTCCATTGAAAGCCTGTATGCCCAGTGGTGTCCACTATTAGCATATTCATGGGACGTCTGCAATTAAATTGCAATCAGAAAAAAAAAGGGTCCCGCAAGTTGAAGGGGGGGTTGATGGGGTTGGAGAGTGTGTGAGTGGCTGGGCTTTCGTTGAGAGCAAGAGGAGGAGGAGGAGGAGGAGGAGGAGAGAGATGGGGAAGGAGAGAAAGAAATATACAGATTCATCCTCAGATATTCTGCGTGCGGCATTAGAGAGAAAGAGAGTGAAGGAGAGAGAGAGAGAGAGAGTGAGACCGAAAAAAAAGAGAGTAAAAAAGACAAGAGACAAGAGAGAGAAGAAAAAGAAAAAAAAAATCTGCAGCAATTTCTCTCTCTCTCTCTCTCTCTCTCTCGCTCTCTCTCTCTCCATCATTTTCTTGTCTCCTTCATCTCTCTCTCTCTCTCACTCTCTCCTTCCTCCCCCAACCTGTGGCGATCGGCGATGCGTGCGGTGAATTTGTAAGTATTCAATCAGAAATCAGCCACGGAAGAGTTGGAGAGTGTGGGGGAGGGTGTTGTTGGCTCGCGGAAGTTCAAGTCGACCAGGGCTGGAGAGGGATGCTGGAAGGTAGGGTGAGGATCAGTCTCGTGGGCTGCTTCTGTCCCTGGAGGAGAACGAGGAGGCTGGCCAGCAGTCCTGCAGATGGTCCATGGCTATGGCTTTCCTATCTATCGGGCTATACTGGGTTGGGTTGGTCCAGGCGTTAGAATCGGGTGGTTTGGGTGTGTGTGTGTGTGTGTGTGTTTTTGTGTGTGTGTGTGTGTGTGTGTGTGTCTGTGTGTACTCCAGGGTGATTCACAGCTTATTGCAGCTCATGGGGGATCTTCCAGGTTTTTTTTTTGGGGGGGGGGGGGGGGGGGGAGAGGTGTCGAGAGGGGTGAGGGGGCTCCCAATGGATCGGAGAGAGAACAACTGGGTGACCTGCCTGAGGGAGGAGGGGGAGAGGAACGAGGGAATCTAAAAGAAAAGGAGAAGGAGGGATTGTGGAGAGAGGGAGCAGGAGAGAGAGAGAGGGGAGGCTGAAGAGCTGCTATTGTTGCACCCCCGTGCCTCAGTCAAGCTGTTCTATACAAGAGAAAAACCACTCACGGATTACACAGTCCTTTCTTTCTTTCTACGTCCCATTCTGCCTTTCTTTCTTTCTTTCTTTCTTTCTTTCTTTCTTTCTTTCTTTCTTTCTTTCTTTCTTTCTTTCTTTCCTTCTTTCTTTCTTTCTTTCTTTCTGTCTTTCGTTCTTTCTTTCTTTCTTTCTTTCTGTCTTTCTGTCTTTCATTCTTTCTGTCTTTCTTTCTTTCTTTCTTTCTTCATACATTCTTTCTTTCTCTTTCTTTCTTTCTTTCTCGATGGGTTTCATTTTTTTTGTTTCACTTTTTATTTTCCTCCATTTTCAGTTTCTTTTTTTTGTGGTATGTTCTGTCGTGGTTGCTGAAAATGTCAGTTCATTCGGTCTGCCAGTGATTTTAATAATTTAGCTCTATTTTACAATATCTCTCCTATTGATTTGTTTTCCTCCAGAATGTTGCCCTGCACAATATGTCAGTGTGTTGTGGAGGATTTCTGTTGCATTGCTTGAATATTTTAGGTCATGTTAGTTGTAGTGTGTCCATCTGGCTTTTTACATAACATGCATTGACACATTTCTCATATTTCTCTGTCATTCACTTGAAACACACACAAAATATCTCGCATTGTAACATTTCACAAAACAATCCTGGATTTCGTATCCTTAATATTTCATTTTTTTTACTGTTTTAACTAAATACTTAATTGCCATAGAATGAGAATGAACCTTATGTTTGTTAAATCTGTTTCCTAACGTCGCACAGACCAATGATGAACACGTCTTTTCATATGAGGCAAGGACCCATGGAATAATTGTAAATATTGATTGGAGAAAACCGATCAATACAGTGATTTTGGATAGGGTTAGCTGGCGCATGCTATTTGTACGCACATGAGGAGATCAATTAAAAAATAATAGGAACTGCATTTACTTATCATACATTATGGATGGGCCTTGAATGCAGTGCTTTAATTTGAAGAAATAAAAAAACAGATATCTGGACTCGTTTGCTAAATGAACATTTCACAATGACACTTATAAAACATTAATACCGAGACTAATATTCATTATCATTTTCAAGGGCCGTCATATTACTGACATATCTTACATTTTTGGACTACAAATCAAAATGTATGATGTATCTCCAGAGGCGAATTTGAAGCTATACAAGAAATCCATGTCGTGTTAACACAAAGGCCATGTTCTTCAAGGCAGTCAATCCATATGGAGCTATACAAAAAAAATAAAAATAAAACACATCTCTATGAAATCGATAATGTAACATCCAGGGCAATTTTCTCATAATCAAAGGCGTTTTTGGGGACTAGATGTAAGCTCCCGGTCTGTACACTAGAGCCTGGCTCCTACAGGCTGAGCCCAGGGAGAGATGGGGAGAGGCGGGAAAGAGGAGAGGAGGAGGAGGAGGGGGGGAGTAGTTGTCTCCTAATGGGCTGCACTGAGACCGTTGTCACACCCTGTTAGAAGGACTAACCCCTCCCCTCCATCTCTCTCTCTCTCTCTCTCTCTCTCTCTCTCTCTCTCTCTATCTTTCTCTCTCTCTCTCTCTCTCTCTCTCTCTCTCTCTCTCTCTCTGCTCTCTCTCTCTCTCTCTCTCATCATCTCTCTCTTTTTCCCCTAGTTTCATCTCTCTCTCTCCTCTCTCCCTCTCTTTCTCTCTTTCTCTGTCTCATTCACTCTATCTTTCTCTCTACAGTATATATTTCTCTCAGTCACCCCCCTCTCTCTCTTGCTCTCTCTCTCTCTCTCTCTCTCTCTCCCTCGCTCTCTTTTCTCTCCTCTTTTTCCTCCGTCTGCATCTCCCTAACCCTGTGTGTCCGCTCTGCTCCCTCTAGATCTCATTACCCGGTGGATGTGGTGCTGCCAGAGCCAGAGAGGGCACGGAGGGGACAGCCATGGATCACTGGGAGTCAGGCCCTCTCCAGCACCCCGCTGGCCCAGGTAGGAGCATCGCCAGGGGGGCTACCCAAACCAAGTAATACCCCTGTCCTCCAGGAGGCCGGGGGGGGAGCAAAGTTCTTTTTTCTTTTTTTTCAAGTCTGGAAACTGAAATGGTTTGTGGTGTTAGGGTGTGGGTGTGAGAGAGAGAGAGAGAGAGAGAGAGAGAGAGAGAGAGAGAGAGAGAGAGAGAGAAAGAGAGAGTGTGTGTGTGTGTGAGAGTGAGAAAGGAAGTTTCAATT
>JAPMUY010002113.1:195000-197500 GCA_026901105.3 Galaxias olidus | reverse complement strand
TGAAACTTTGCCTGCCTCAGCAACATTTATTCCCTCTTCCTGTTTGAAACTCTGACGATGCTATTTTTGTTCTGCTTTCACGTTCATACATGATCAAGTCAGTTGCATGCAAAAACTCACTTGTCATCATGTTGCACGTCAGATCTTTATATGGCAACATTCATTGACGAGCCTTTGCATTGTACTGTATGTGTGTAATTCTGTTTTGAGGTTACAACCTGTTCAAATGAATGGTGAAAGGTTCATGCCATCTTGATGTCCCCTCTATAAATATGTTGAATTGAACGGTGGACATTTGCTTAACCACCCAGATTGGAATGTAATATTCATCATAAAAATTTATCGAGATGAAAATCTGATGGATACAATATAGACAGCTTGTCAATGAATATGTATATATATAAAGAACTACCTAATCCAATATTCTAGTATGTCCTATTCAATGTATCTTGGATGTAGTCCATTGTTTGATATGAAATATTAGGCCGCCTGTTCTTCCATGTTGATTGAAAGGACATTCCTAAGATACTTGCAATGGACGATCAGTGAATACAGCATAAATGCAATGCCATCTAGATTTCAGTCTGGATGACACATTTATAAGGCCAATTATAAAGAAATAATTGCTGTGTTATGCTGTTCATTCACTTTTTTTTCCTTTTTTTTATGAACTCACTGGAAATGCACTCTTGTCATGAAAGGCATGGCCCGACATTGGCTGAGCATGCTTAACTTTGTGTTTGGAATGATAACATTTGACTAATGCTTGAATGATTAACCCTGTTAGGTGTTCGAATAAGCTACAAAGATTCCGCTAACATATTTTCGCAAAATGTAGAGCATGCTTCATTGCTTGTGTAATAGTACTATCAATAATATCACTTGTAATCCTGCATTGTTATTTTTTTAAATAAATAAAACACAAGAACAAATATAGATCACTGTTCATGGTTTTCTTTAAATGTTGTTTTGAATGTCTGAAAGGAAATGTATTAGCCATGCTAAACAATATATAATATACACACAGCTATTCAAACTCGCCTAAGGCTTTATTTCAATACGAAAAAAAAAACTTTACTCGTTTTATTATACCATTTTAATAAAAAAAACAATCGTCATGTTTAGAAGTAATCATTTACTGACTAATTCAGTAAACAAATAAAGAGCAAAATGTAAGTATATTTGCCAATTACATTAGAAAATACCATACAGCAAAAACAAAAGAGACATTGCTACTAAATTGCATTAGAGACCAAGCAACAAACACACAAATATGTCATGTGTCTTGCTGAATGGCTAATGCACAAAGCCAGTCGTGGAAATTGTCTGAGACACAATGCAGGCCCTTTCCCATAAGAGATAAAGGATCTAGCGTTTTGGCTGCTGGTTCGATCCTCTAATCTGTATCCACCAGATTACCATATTACATCCTGGTTAATTTCCCCGCGCTAACGCCCTGAGCGTCTTACTGGCTTTTTATCTCTTGTAATCCTTTTAAAGCACAGTAATTGGAATACACACTATGCCCATGTTCCAGAGACAGAGCGCTTTCTAGAGGCCCCCCCCCCCCCCGACTCTTTGTCTGCCGCCAGTATCTACTTACGCTCGGCACAGTCGATTTCTGCACGCGCTCGTGTAAATGGCGTCAATAGGAAGAGAATGTGTATTCAATGGGATTCCTGAATTTCAAATTTGCACGGGGACAAGTAGCATGCTAACCGCTGAAGCATAACCGTGATACACACTGTAGCGGGTTTAAAAAATATATATATTAAAAAAATCTTAATTTAAAAACAAGGTAAACTCAATGATTTGGCTTGATGAAAGATATTCAGTAGGTTAAATATTTGTATTGTTATAAAAAAAAATCATTGCAATCATCTTAATTTCCTACAAAGTAATCTGAGTGACAGGGAAGTGTATTGGTTATTGGTTAAAGGTCCATTCCACCCACTTATTCATTACTTATTAAGGATGCTGTTAGGGAACTGGCCGTTGACAGAAATGCCACAGGAACAATGTAACTTTCCTGGGATTGATTTAGCATTTTCTGGTGGTTACTGTTCCTCGCAGAGATTAACTTTACCAAGAGCAAAATGGTAAAAAACAAAACAAAAACAAGATAAGTTGATTTTTATTTCTTTCATAAAAATAAACAGTGATTCACCCAAACCCAAACTTGTAAAACGGTCAAGACCAAAACATTGTTCAAGTCGCATTTAACAAAACACACATTTATTTAAGTGCATCGTAAACCGCAGAAAGATTAATGTAAAAACACATACAGACGTGAATATGACGTCTACTAATGCGAACCGGACCGCCACTTCACGGGTTTAGAGTTCAAAGGTCAACATGTGACACGACACACAGCACTACAAATCACACAGTAATCTTTCAAACATCTTCTCTCAACAGACAAAACCCAACCCTTCCCTCCTTCCCTCCTTACATCCGCCCCTTCGTCCTTCCTCTCCTTCTCTTCCTGAAACATAATGTG
>JAPMUY010002113.1:187500-190000 GCA_026901105.3 Galaxias olidus | reverse complement strand
ACACTTGCAAAGACAAACAAGGAGGGAACAGTATGTTCCCTGCGTCCTCGTTAGGGACAATGGTAACACGGGGGCTAGCGGATGACTCTCCGTCGCATTTAGCGGAAACATTTCACGGTTGTTCCTCCGTCACATATAACACACTGCTCAGCAGAATGACAGACCATGTGGCCGTCTAGAACCAACCTCATTGGTTAAACATGGCCTTACACGTTCCCCTAAACCTAGCTTTGCTATTCCGCCTAAGCCGAAAACCTACTCATACACTGGGCCAGGCTGGACTCATCCACTGGGCCAGGCTGGACTGATCCACTGGGCATGGCTGGATTCATCCATTGGGCCAGGCTGGACTCATCCACTGGGCCAGGCTGGAGTCATCCACTGGGCCTGGCTGGACTCATCCACTGGGCCGGGCTGGGCTCATCCACTGGGCTAGGCTGGGCTTATCCACTGGGCTAGGCTGGACTCGTCCACTGGGCCAGGCTGGACTCATCCACTGGGCCCGGCTGGACTCATCCACTGTGCCTGGCTGGACTCATCCACTGGGCCAGGCTGGACTCATCCACTGGGCCAGGCTGGACTCATCCACTGTGCTCTGTGCCTGGCTGGACTCATCCACTGGGCCAGGCTGGAGTCATCCACTGGGCCAGGCTGGACTCATCCACTGGGCCGGGCTGGACTCGTCCACTGTGCCTGGCTGGACTCATCCACTGGGCCAGGCTGGACTCATCCACTGGGCCAGGCTGGACTCATCCACTGGGCCAGGCTGGGCTCATCCACTGTGCCTGGCTGGACTCATCCGTTGTGCCTGAGTTAAATCATCCACCCGAGGCTGACCCAGCTCAGGCAGACAGAGCAGGCCAGTGTCTCATCATGTCTAGAGAGTGAACTGACCTGATGCACTCTTTCATCAGTGAGTGCTGGTATGGCTATCAGATCCTGCAACCTGACTGAACAACAAGCAAACACACACACACACACACACACACCCACACCAAACACACACGGAACACATGCATATACAGACATACACACACACACATACACACACCAAACACACACACACCCACACACACTACACTACACTACACTACACACACCAAACACACACTACAGCATACACACTCTACAGCATACACACACACACACACACACACACACACACACACACACACACACACACACACACACACACGCACGCACGCACACACACACACACACACACACACACACACACAAATGCACACACACACACACACACACACACACACACACACACACACACACACACACACACAGACACACACACATGCTTTGAGTCTGCCAATACACACACACAATACACCGAGGCACTAAGCTACTTGACATGTGAGTGTGTATGTGTTTGGTGTGTGAGTTTGTGTGTGTGTGTGTGTGTTTGTATGTGTGTGTGTGTGTGTGAAGGGGATTGACACTGCCGTGCCCCACGATTTACCTCTATCAAACTAGGAAACAAGGTATTCAACTGTGTGTGTGTGCGCGTGTGTGTGTGCGCGTGTGCGTATGTGTGTCCGTGTGTGTGTGCGTGTGCGTGTTATGATCCTCTTGCAGTGGGTGTGAAGTGTCTCTGTGTGTTGAGGGGGTTATCATCTTCACACACAGTGTGTGTGTGTGTGTGTGTGTGTGTGTGTGAGATAGGTGGGCATTGATTCAGTGAATCAAAGCGGGTGAGTCACAGGGGACGCTGAAGCGATTGCTGTGGACCAGTCTGTAGTGAGGGGAGCCTTAACGAGAGATCTGATGAGGAGGCCAACAAGCCTACTCCAGCCAAGGCCCTCATCAGCATACCCTGTTAAGGAGCGTGTGTGTGCGTGTGTGTGTGTGTGTGTGTGTGTGTGTGTGTGTGTGTGTGTGTGTGACAGCTTTGTTATGCCCCTCGCTCGTTCACAATGGGTGTAAATGGGAGCTGTAGTCTGCAGCAGTGAGAGCACCTGGGCTCAGCGTAGAGTCTCCTCAGGTTAATTGGCTGCTCTGTGTAGACCAGCTCTAATTGGGCGGCTGCGTTAGCATTCACAGTGCGTCGAACAGCGACATAGACGGACAATACAGTAGAATACATGTGACTGACAACACAGGGACCCCCCCCCCCCATGAAAAAAAACACCTCCAGGTGTTGAAAAGAGAGAAAAATATTAATTTCACAGGAACGTGTGTCCAACGTGTAATTCCGCACTACCCCACAGAGCCCAATTAACCCCCCCCGCCCAAAAAAAAAATACATGACGGGGTGCTCAGACTCTGAGGAGGTTAACGAGGGACTAACACCGGGTCGGGACGGTCACGCCGTCCGTCCCCACGGCGATGCTGTCGGTGCGGCCGGCGTTCCCAGCACCACGTCTCCGTCTCCGCGGCGCGGGTTAAGCGGGACCAGATGGGGAGTGTCGCCCCGGCAACTCCTCCGAGCGGAATTCATTAGCGCCCCGTGGCAGCTGCTGACACATCAGTTTCGGGCGCTGACCCG
>JAPMUY010002113.1:175000-180000 GCA_026901105.3 Galaxias olidus | reverse complement strand
CTCCGCTGGATAACTCTCCATGGCGACAGGCCTACCAGCATCCTCCTCTCTGACCTGGGAGATGGACGTCTCCGCTGGATAACTCTCCATGGCGACAGGCCTACCAGCATCCTCCTCTCTGACCTGGACGATGGACATCTCTGCTGGATAACTCCCTACCGAAGCAGGCCTACCAGCCTCCTCCTCTCTGACCTGGACGAAGGACGTCTCTGCTGGAGAACTCTCCATGGCGACAGGCCTACCAGAATCCTCCTCTCTGACCTGGACGAAGGACGTCTCCGCTCCCGACGGTCAGGATAACGAAGACATTCCCGGAGCCTTGATACGGCTCTCTCTCAGGCTTAGTTCAAAGGCGGAGGAGGAGGAGGAGGAGGAGGAGGAGGAGGAGGAGAGGAAGGTGGTGGTGGGAGTGGGGCTGACGACCGTTTACCGCGTTAAGGAGGCCTAACCGGCCTTGACAACCCTCCCACCGCCATCGCCGTGGAAACCGCTAGCTCAGGACACGGCGTAATGATGGAGGGGGTGGGGGGGGGGGGGGGGGGGGGGGTGTAGAGAGAGAAAGGCTTTGTGTCAGCAGCGAGGAGGAGACAGTTTCTAATCTGTCTGCTGGTAAAACCACTGTCCCCTTTTTTTATATTCTTTACACACACACCCCTCCTCAACTATAGGTACGCTCACACACACACACACACACACACACACACACACACACACACACACACACACACACGAATGCACACACGCGCACACACACACACGGAAACATCCATGCGTTGAGGGAACTCAGACACACCATCGAAACTCGCACTCTCACTGTATGAGTTCACATTAGTGAGCGTCGAACACATGCATGCACATACAAACACACACTAAACACACACCACACACACACACACACACACACACACACACACACACACACAAACGCGCGCACACAGCAGTTGATGCTGATTTGTTTTCTGAGGATGGAGGAGCCATTCATCACGTAGCGGGGCGGTGCAGTGGGGTGGTGCCTGCCGACAGCATCCTCCTACAGGGGTGGCGTGCTGCTCTCAGCGTGGCTGGCCATTCCACTGGGCAGCGTCGTCCATCCTCTCCAGAGCCCGGCGCTAGATAACGGCCTGCCTTATTGCTGCATCAACTGGAATGCTTCTGACTTCCTTTAGAAATGGAGAGAAAGGCAGGTTTGAGTTTCACTACAGGTCATCTTGTTGATGTACTGTAGATTGACTGTTTGGGGAGATTGGTAGTTTACCACAAACTAAACCTTACCGTAACCTATTCAAAAATGGTGACCAACCTTTTAACATTTGGATGTCTACATAAAACGGTTTTTCTGTTTCAGAACTCATCGCACAAACACACACACAAACACAAACATGCAGGTACAGATATGCGTACACACACAGATACACATACATAAACACATAGATACACATAAACATACACACACACACACACACACACACACACACACACACACACACACACAGATGCACATAAACACACACACAACCCCCTCTCAACCTTACTTTAAAGCTGCCGGTCTAAGTCAAGAGATGGTGAAGCTGAGTCATCAAATTGTAACTACAAAAGATTCACGTCTGGGAGTGGGTGGGTCACAGTCAGCAGACAGGCCATGTGTGTGTGTGTGTGTGTGTGTGTGTGTGTGTGTGTGACAGAGATAGATAGAGAGACAGAGAGGGGGGGGGGAAGAGAGAGGGGGAAGAGAAAAGAGAGAAAGAAAGACTGAAAATGTGTTGTGTTATTGGGTATGTACAAAACAGAGTGAGGAAAACAAGGAGGAGAGAGGGACAGTGTGCGTGTGTGTGTGTGTGTGTGTGTGTGTGTGTGTGTGTGTGTGTGTGTGTGTGTGTTTGTGTGTGTGTTTGTCCGGGTTAATGTGAATAATCAATGGCTGACCTGTCCTTAGCCCTCTGCGGGGAATAGGAACACATCCTGCCTGACTGAAATGCCAAGTCACTCCGGTGCAGCAGCCCATCCTACAGCTTTGTACAATACGCACACCATCTACGCGCATGACAACCGAACACAAACACTGATGTGCTTCATAGATACAAAAGAGATCTGCTGTATACCAGACGTTTTGTAGACACTTTCTACCAATGTAGAAAGAAATATAACCATGTGCAAATGTCCAAGGATCTAATACTGTATGTTTAAATTTTTTACTGAAATGTTCAAATTAAACTGTTGTTCACAGATACAATGTCCTCTGTCCGGTTTATTTTTCTGTTATTTTCTGTCCTTCCTCCCCCTCTTGTCTGTTTTTTACTACCTGTTTCTTCACAAAAGTGCACATTTCCTTATCATCGTCATCATCATCATCATCACATCATCACAATGTCCTCTGTCAGGTTTATTTTTCTGTTATTTTCTGTCCTTCCTCCCCCTCTTGTCTGTTTTTTACTACCTGTTTCTTCCCAAAAGTGCACATTTCCTTATCATCGTCATCATCATCATCATCATCATCATCATCATAATTTTCATCATCTTTATCATCGTCATGAATATACCACAACAACCGAACAAACTGAATGTGTAACCGTTTTAAAAACTGTTTTATTTAGGCCTATATATATAAATATGGAGATAAGCAACATTACTAAATAAAATCATATTTTCAAAGATAGAGTTGGGATGGTTGATACAGGGTGGCCCTGGTCTGAGCAGAGACCCAGAAACGTTCACAGTGTCAAGTCTTTCTTATTAATCATTTCATTGCACATAGCCTACGTTAGATACTTCCACGCAGCCCCGACATCCCGGGCAACGCCCCTGGCCGTATAGCTTTCGCAATAGCCTCCATCTAGAAAAGCCCGATCAATACTACTAATGATAGAAACGAACGCGGGGAAAGGGCTAGGCCGTGTAATAGGTTCATTTGACCGGGTCATCTCAACAATCAGAGCCGACACGACCGTGGTTCGAAGCTGGCCGCTAGCGTCCACGCCACCTCATCAATTATTTGTTCACTTTATACATCAGCCGCCAGGTAATCAACAGCCAAGCACCACACGCATTAAAGATCTGACTTCACACTGTAAACAGTATCGGACCTGCGGACGCGTCAGCCACACCAGGATCGATAGTGTTTTCTGTGTGTGCGCGTGTGTGTACGTGAGAGAGAGAAAGAAGGTGGGAGGGACAGAGAGAGAGAGAGAGAGAGAGAGAGAGAGAGAGAGAGAGAGAGAGAGAGAGAGAGAGAGAGAGAGAGAGAGAGATTTTGTGGGATGCCAAACTGAATATCCAGGATTTTTCCATACGGTTTTAAATGAATGAGTAAGCAAAAAAAAAAAGCCGTTGCCACACTTCCGCGTACCTTAAATCACTCGTTCAACCATGATGGCAAAATGATTAATGAATGAATGATAAACATATGCACACAACTGTTCACACTACCATGCACTTCACTTAAATAGGTTAGTGTTAATAACGTTAAAACAAGCTTGTCTCAATTCTTATTAGTCTAATAATATCATTTTATTAGTCTAATAATACAGAGATTGTTGAACTGGGCGTTAACTATCTGACAAATCATTGTTTCTCTTGAAATGTGACAAAAGTCTTGTCATAAGACTAATTGATACATACAAGGTGATTGTAATTTGGTGTTGTCAATAATAATAATAATAATAATAATATATATATAAATATATATATATATATATATATATATGTATGTATATATATATATATATATATATGCATACATACACACATACATACATATACATCATATATACACACACACACAAATATACAGTACTGTGCAAAACTTTAAGGCAGATGTGAAGTCTTTATATAAGACTTATATAAGTTAGAAAAATATATATAGACAAATGTGAATGTACTTTTTTTTTTTATCAGTTCATAAAATTCAAAGTGAGGGGAAAGCAAAGCTGTATCAAATCAACATTGGGTGTGACCACCCTTCGCCTTCAAAACAGCATCGCCTGCCTAAAACTTATGCACAGTACTGTGTATATATATATATATATATATATATATATATATATATATATATACACACACACACACACACATATATATATATACATCATATACATATATATATACACAAATATATATATTTATATATATATCAGTTTTACATCAACCACCCGGGAGTTTGATAACTTTTTTATGCCCATCATATTGGAATGTACCATAGCCTATACCATACAGAAACTGTCCTGCAAATGCAACAACTAAGATAAGTATTTCATAATTGATTTTCTCCTCTATATAGTTTAATGCTGCACCTGAACTTAGGCTACTATATAGAAGTTTAAATTCCATTTGGAAAAAAATATTGAAAGTGAAATATTGCGATAGATCCAGGAAGGAAAGGAGGGTGCCTGGTTCCAGTGAGTGAGTGGTCTGCCCTACTCCTCCGCAGTTGTCGGCATTGTAAACATTACGTCAAGGAATTAAACAGGTCAACGCCAAACGTAGTTTTTTGTTCAACTATACCTCGTTATTTTTTGCTCATTTCTTTTGTAAACAGTTTCTTCAAAAGCAATGGCTAGTATGCTGAGCAAGGATTTACCCGGATATCGAGGTATAGCTATACCCTACTAATGTCAGTACAATGATGGTTTCTTCTTCAAGAAACAACGTGCATGCTTTAAAAAAAGATGTTGTTATCAAGACGCAGAGGCGACATTGTTATCTCTGGATTGGTCATTAACGACTGTATCGAATGCATGACGCAACTGTGTTTTCCACAGTTGATGCAGATGTTTTTCATCAACAGGATCACATCGCACATTTTCTCCATTTCAGTAGTGAAAATGTGAATTATTTGAACAAAACATTAACTCAAAAACATTGGAATATGTAGTGATTAATAACATGTGAGATGAAGAAGCTTAATTAAGTGTTGTTTTACGGTGCGCCAAGAGACAATAGTTTGTGAGAAGTTAGTATCTGTTGCGTAAAGTTTAAAGTCTGAAAGTCTTTTATTTAGAGAGTTC
>JAPMUY010002113.1:160000-170000 GCA_026901105.3 Galaxias olidus | reverse complement strand
GCCGTTTTGGCTTGCGTTCTCCTCAGTCCGACTTCAGTTGTATAATCATGTTCAGCTTTCTACCTGGTAGGACATTTGGAGGCAACTCAAGCTAACCCGCCCACCCCGTCCAAAACAAAGGGAAAAATACAACACTTTCTACAATTCCACCGTGGTACACACTGAAACAGGGCAGTTGGGTCCAGTGCAGCTACAGCCCCCGTCCCCGGCTCTGTGAGTACAGGCAGCACACTGTGGCAGAGTAACCAGGGAGAGGGGAGTTGATGTCGGAGCATAGCCTCTGATTACTTACTACATCTTGCTGAGTGCACCGCGCCGAAACTCTTGGCAACGTTTCAAAGCAAACGGACACGCACACACAACACACACACACACACACACACACAACACACACACACACACACACACACACACACACACACACACACACACACACACACACACACACACACACACCGGTGATTCCACTCCTGGCCCGGCTCACTCAGATTGTGCTTTTAATCAATCAACAAAGAGGAGATGATCCCGGACCTGTCAGAGAGGAAGGGAGGAGGAAGAGAGAGAGACGGAGGGAGAGATAGATAGATAGATAGATGGACAGTGGAAAAAGAGAGAAAGGATGGAGGGGTGAGAGCAGGAGAGAGAGAGGGAATGAGAGAGAGAGAGAGAGAGAGAGAGAGAGAGAGAGAGAGAGAGAGAGAGAGAGAGAGAGAGAGAGAGAGAGAGAGAGAGAGAGAGAGAGAGAGAGAGAGAGAGAGAGAGAGAGAGAGAGAGAAGGGGTCAATATACAAGCAGCTGAGACTATGTCCTCTTCCTCCACTGAACAATTTACTGCCACCTATATTCCCCCGGGGTGTGTGCGTGTGTGTGTGTGTGTGTGTGTGTGTGTGTGTTGTGCCCTTGTGTGTGTTTGTCCGTGACCTTGTGTGTGAAGTTGTGTGTGCACTTTTCTTCATTACGCGTGTGTGTCAGCGTGTTAGCCGGGTGGCACACGCTCACCTGATCACACCCTAACCCCTCTCTCTCTCTCCGTCTGCAGACCCCCTCACCCATGGACCCCCCCCCCACGCTCCCTCCCTTAGGGCAGACCAGACCCATAGACCCCGCCCCCCTCCTTCCCTTAGGACTGACCAGACCCATGGACCCCCCCACCCCCCCATACTCCCTCTCTTAGGGCTGACCAGAACCATATACCCCCCCCACGCTCCCTCCCTTAGGGCTGACCAGGCCCACGCCCTGCTCCCCCCCCACGCTCCCTCCCTTAGGGCAGACCAGACCCATAGACCCCCCCCAACGCTCCCTCCCTTAGGGCAGACCAGAACCCCCCCCCCCTCCCTCCCTTAGGGCAGACCAGAACACACACACACACTCCCTCCCTTAGGGCTGACCAGGCCCATGCCCCCCCCCCACGCTCCCTCCCTTAGGGCTGACCAGGCCCATGCCCCCCCCCACGCTCCCTCCCTTAGGGCTGACCAGGCCCATGCCCCCCCCCCCCCCCCCCCCCCCTCCCTAGGGCTGACCAGGCCCATGCCCCCCCCCCCCACGCTCCCTCCCTTAGGGCTTACCAGGCCAACCCCCTCCCCACGCTCCCTCCCTTAGGCTCTGCTCCCCTGCTTCCCGAGGGCTGACCAGGCCCATGCCATTTTCCGACCTCATGTGCTCCCTGTTACCCAGGCTTTCTCTCTCTCCCTTAGGGCTGACCAGGCCATCCCCCCCCCCCCCCACGCTTTCTTTCTCTCCCCCCCTCCCCCCTCTCTACTTCTTTCTTTTTCTCTCTCTTATTCTCTCTCCTCTGACTCCCTCCCCCCCCCCACGCTCCCTCCTTCTTACCAGGCCAACTCCTCTCTTTCTCTACCCTCTCCTCTTCCCTCTCTTTCACTTTCATTTTCTCTCCCTCTCCTCTTCTCTCTCCGTCACTCCTCTCTTTCTCTCCCTCTCCTCTTCCCTCTCTTTCACTTCTCTCCTTTCTCTCCTCTCTCTCTCTTCTCTCTCCATCTTTCTCTACTCCTCTCTCTTCTCTCTCCCCTCTCCTCTTCCTTCTCTATCACTCTCTTTATCCCTCTCTTATTCTCTCTCCATCACTCTCTCCTTCTCGCCCTCTCCTCTTAGTCTGTTTATCTCCAGGTGACCGTTCTTTCCCGTACCTTCACTCCATCTCTCTTGGGCTCCCTTCTCCGTCCTCTCATCCCTCGCTCGCTCCCCCCCCCCCCCCCCCCTCGTCCCCCCTCGTCTTCTCCTCCATCGACCTGCCCCCCTGCCTCCGCTGAGAGCCGCCGTAGAGAAGGCCCGTGACTCGGTCATCAAGCCTGGACCGTCTCTCCCTGCAGTTCATTTAGCATCTGGTGGTGTGCTAATTGTTTTCCCCCTAGCCCGAAAACAGCCAGGGACACTTTTCAATAAGGACACATAATGAGGTGCTGGCTCACACTGGCCATTACCCAAATGAAGCCCGGCTACCGCAGAGAGGGGGGGGGGGGGGGGGGGGGGGGGGGTTCTCTGCTATCCTCTCGCCATTCTTGCACTCTCTCTTTTGCACACACACACACACACACACACACACACACACACACACACACACACACACACACACACACACACACACACACACACACACAGTAACATATACACACAGCCTCTCACACATGGTCACTCACACACAGTCTCACTCACACACACAATCACACAGTCACACAAACAGACACATACACACACACACACACACACACAGTCATACAGTCACTCACACACATGCGCGCGCACACACACACACACACACACACACACACACTCAGTCAGTCACACACAAAGTCAACCACACTGTCACACTCACACACACACACCTCACACAGCCACACAAACACACACTCACACACAGTCACTCACTCACACACACACACACACACACACACACACACACACACACGGGCGAGCGAGCGCAGACCGACAGAGCGCGCGTCAGTGGTTTGCTTCCACCCGGGGCTGTTGGTGCTTTATGGAGCGGGTGTGTTGGTTTCCTGACTGATGGCGCGTGGCTGCTATATAGTCCCACAGTGTCAGAGAGCACCAGCACCACAGGCCCAGGCCCTGACGAATGCCAACCCAGGGACTGACATCTCTCTCCCTGCCCCGCTCCGCGCCCCCCGCCCCCCCCCCCTCTCGCTGAGATGCGGAGCAGATGGCGCGCACGATTGAATTAGCGCTCGTTCGTTAGCGTTTTTTTTTTTTTATCCTAAAGTAAAGACGGCTATGGCAGAGGCTGTGGCTTTAGGAGGGAGGAGGTCAGACTGACAGAGCAGTGTGAGAAATGTCTGTGATTTGGCGTGATTACAGGAACCTCCACTACATCTGGTTGTTTTTTTGTAATGTTTGAGTTATGTTCTTATTCTATATATAATTAGCTATGTTCTATGCAACTACAAACTTGCTGTTCGCTAACTACTAGCGAGTTGCCTTAGCTCTCTAGCTGCCTTAGCTCTCTAGCAAAACAGCCATTTTGAGTGACGATACTTTTTATTTTCTTGTCAATATCCTTGCCCAAAAGACCTGGTTCAGAAATAGAGGCACAAACAGAAGATCGCCATCATGCAAACAAGTCCATGGTTGTCTCTCTGTTATAGACCGGAGGTCCACCATCACTCTCTCTCTCTCTTGCATCTCTGTCCACCTCTCCCCTTGCAGAAGGTAACAGGCTGACCTGCTGTATTCAGCTGAGAGAGGTTGTTGTGCTTTCTGTTTACAATATGGAGCTGCTTTGCCAGACATCCTAGAGAGAGAGAGAGAGAGAGAGAGAGAGAGAGAGAGAGAGAGAGAGAGAGAGAGAGAGAGAGAGAGAGAGAGAGAGAGAGAGAGAGAGAGAGAGAGAGAGAGAGAGAGAGAGAGAGAGAGAGAGAGAGACCAGTGTCTTTGATAACCCCAGTGTGAGATCCGGGTTATGTCTGGAAAATAAAAAAGAGAGATGTCTGTGATAGTCATGATGCCGGGAGGTCATTGGGACAGATTTGAAAACGATTATGCTTATTACATTTTTAAGCCAAACAATAATTGAGGGTCAAAAGCCATATCTGTCAATTTGTTTTCATAATGTTAGGATGCATGACTGACGAATTTCAGGCTTTTAGAAAAACTAAATAAACATATTAGAATGACCACAGTTGCATATATTTACCACAAGGGGAGCTGTTTGGCCTTTAATCAGACAGAAGTGGCACAGCCATAGTTCAGTAGTGTTCAGTGTTTAGAAAGAAGAGTCTCTAGTTGTTTTGTTTTTTTAACCAGACACGAGTTGCAGAAGTTACACTTAACTATTAAAAATCTGTTTCAGACGCTGATATGTTCCTAGGCATAAGAAAAGTTGAGAAAATGTAGTTTGCTCCAGTACCTTGCTAACTTAAATGGCTAATGAGATTTCTTGCTACTTATTGAGATGAACATCCATGCAGATCAATTCATGGTGGAGAAAAAAAATGAAGATGAATGTTAATAACAGAAAATAGCTAGTGTAGCTGAAAGGGTATTAAAACAAATATTATTTATGTTCGGATGCAGCAATTTGCCCACAAACTTCCCCAGTGGAAAGATGGCATCTTCTCCTGGTCTTCCAATAATTGGGAATAATATTTCAGGTAGACTATATACCATAACCTCTGATAGGTTATTCATCTGAACAGTTTCTTGGGAAATTGGATACTAACTTAATAGTTTGATATGTTGATATTTTACTTAATTGTTGTAATTCCTGGAGATTTTCTTGACCTTTCCAGATAGTTCTAAACACCAATACATTAGATGTAGATTAATTTAAACTGGTTGCACACAATGTTAAGATGTTTAAAATATGTTCTTACAGCCAGCCATATAGCAAAATGCTAACGTTTGACATTAAGCCACCACACATTTTGGTGTCTTTATCGTGAATCCAAAACCACAAGGAAATAGGTTCCAATCACTTCGGATATGATAAGATTTTCCAGTGAAGGGTCTAGACCAGCCTAACAGATTGAAATATACCTCAGTGGTGACAGCATGACAGCAACAATACATGCATGACTTAGTGGCTGTAACGGCACAGCAGGCCTGAATGTACCCCACTGCCCTGGCTTTCTCAGTCTCTCTCTCTCTCTTTATCCCTCTCTCTCTCTCTCTCTCTCTCTCTCTCTCTCTCTCTCTTTATCCCTCTCTCTCTCTCTCTCTCTCTCTCTCTCTCTCTCTCTCTCTCTCAGTCTCACCCTCTCTTTCTCTCTTTCTTTCTCTCTCTCTGTCTGTGTGTGCGTGAGAGAGAGAGTGTGATCCCACAGCCCGTGTCTCACAGATGCACCCCCCCCCCCCCAACCATTGAAAACACAATTACCCAGCCTTATGAAACTGGAATGTATGACACGTATTCGATTTTTTTGCAAGGTGGATACATGGATGGAAATCGTGTAAGAATGCCTAAACGTTCTGACCAATCACGCTCAGGGAGGTAAAGGGGATGTTGTCATGGAACCGGCTGATTACGTTGACCACCGATCACAGAGTCCCAGTAGAGGAAGCTTGCCTGTACGGCATAGGTCAAAGCGCCTTTATGGTGATACAAAGTGCAGTGGACATTTTAGTAGATCTGCACAGTGCTTTTACACAATGACGAGCACATTAGTTCACTAATGGATGTAAAGATGAGTGTTGATTTGGAAAATGTGGAAACACATTTCGGTTGCGTTCTCCTGTTTTGCCATGTAGAGGTCACAGTTTGTGTTGTTAGGGTTCGTTATTAACAAGGATTCGCTTACGCTATTGTAGCAATTGCATCTCGGCTTTTGGTCTGGTAGTTGCTTCTCATTGGGATTCTGTGGACATTTGTTTTTGTTTCAGGCGACGCCATTTATTTATTTAGCATAAATTACAACCCCGCCGTTTTCTCTCTCTCTTTCTCCCCTGAAATGAAAACAGTTTTAAAAGCAAAAAAACAAACAAAAGAAAAACAACAACACAGTCCTGTGGCTCAAGTGATTCATGTCTTCTATAATATATATACTATATATATATTGCCGAAACATATATATATATATATATATATATATATATACATATATATAGCCTTGTGATAGACTGATAGGCTCCAGCCCCCCCACGACCCTGCAAAGGGTAAGCGGTATAGCTAAAGGATGGATGGATGTATATATATATATGTATAGCAAATATATATGTTGTAATCGTTATGGTTTCTGTTCATATAGGAGACCCATGCAGTCACCCACTCTCTCTCTCTCTGTTGAATATTGCTGACCCCTATGCCTGTTTGCTCTGCCTCTCCTCGGCCGAATCGATATGTGGAAATACCTCTATTGATCCTCACGGTTCAGATTGAGCGCGCGCCGCCTTAAAACACTCGCTCGCCATTAACCATTAACCAGCCTCCGCGTCTGCCACGGCCCCTACGCCACGTCCAGCCCAACGGCGGGGAAGGGGTTAAGTGCAAAGGGGTCTCTCTCTCTCTCTCTCTCTCTGTGTGTGTGTGTGTCTCGCTGCTGTTTTGCATGTGGAGCGTCCGGCACGCGCAGGCTCCTTGGAGAGATCTTTCCTTGGCCAAACAAACAGAGCACGTGAGGGGATTTAGTGCACAATATGGGCTCGATATTGATCAGCGGCGTCGAAAGCGGTACTGCAACTGCTGCCCGGGATAAAAATAGCACCGTCCAAGTGTCTGAATAGACTTGTAGGATCCACTGTCCATATTAGATAATAACTCATATCATAGTATTATCGACTGTCTCTGTCCTGGCTAACGCTAATTTAAACATTTCATAAAAAATAAATAAACTATATATAAATATTGATTAGGCTCAACCTGCTTTTTGCTAAGGCATGCGTTGGCTGGAGAATGGCAGTAAAGGGAGGGTTGCAGTTTTTCTAGCGCTACAGCGCCTATTGCGCAAGTCATCCATTCTAATGCAGTGGTTATTGAATGTACTATGCATGTATGAATGTGTGCGTGTGGGTACGTTTGTACGTGTGAGTGTGTGTGTGTTTGTGTGTGCGTGCGTGCATTTTTTGTGCCTTTGTGATTTAGTGTTTCTGTCAGCACCAGCTACAGTGGCCTGGTAGCTCTCTGCATCATAACCCCCCCCCCCCCCCCCCCCCACCACCACCACCACCACACCCCCCCTGGATGCGGCTGCAGTGGGGCTTCTCTTGGCTCCCCCCTCCTCCCCCATCCCTCCCCCCTCCTCCCCTCTCGTCTTCTTCTCCCAGCTCTCTCTCTCTCTCTCTCTCTCTCTCTTTCTCTCTCTCTGCCTCTCTCTTTACAACACATACCCATGTCCTTCATCTCTCTCTCTCTCTCTCTCTCCAGAGCCTCCTGGTAATCCCTGCTTCCAGCTGAATCTGATCGACTCCATTCAACATGTCCATCATATACTGCTCCTCTCTCTCTCTCTCTTTCTCTCTCTCTCTCTCTCTCTTTACAACACATACCCATGTCCTTCATCTCTCTCTCTCTCTCTCCCTCTCTTTAGCTCTCTCTTTCTCTCTTTCTCTCTCTCTCTCTCTCCCTAGCTCTCTCTCTCTTTAGCGCTATCCATCTCTCTCTCTCTCCCTCTTTACGAACACACATACCCATGTCCTTCATCTCTCTCCTCTCTCTCTCTCTCTCTTTCTCTCTCTCTCTTTACGAACACACATACCCATGTCCTTCATCTCTCTCCTCTCTCTCTCTCTCTCTCTTTCTCTCTCTCTCTTTACGAACACACATACCCATGTCCTTCATCTCTCTTCTCTTTTTTTTGTCTCTCTCTATCTCTCTCTCCCTCTCTCTATAACACACACACACTCGTCCTTCATTTTTTCCTCTCCCTCACTCACACATACATTCCCTTCACCTGTCTCTCAATCGTTCCCTCTCCTTCTCCCTCTAAAACACACACACACACACACACACACACACACACACACACACACACACACACACACACACACACACACACACACACACACACACACACACACACACACACACACACATTTCCTTCATCTCTCTTTCTCGTTCCCTTTCTGTCTCTCTCGGCCTCTTGCCCACTGGCGAATGCAATATAGCTCTCTCACACTCTCACACTCTCACACTCTCACACACACACACACACACACACACACACACACACGCACATACACACACACACCCACACAAAGAGGGATTAATAATACACTCCAGCACAGTACCCATACACATGATGTAGACGGTCAACATCAACACACACACACACACACACACACACACACACACACACACACACACACACACACACACACACAATGTAGATGGTCAACATCAACACACACACACACACACACACACACAGAGTTTGATTGGGGGGGGGGCTCGTTATTGATCCCCCATCTGTTAGGAGCCCCAGTGTGATCAGTGAAGAGAGAGAAAGACAGACTCCCTCTCTCTCTCTCCCTCTCTCTCTCTCTCTCTCTCTCTCTCTCTCTGTTACTGACCATCTATGTCTCTCTATCTTCAAAAAGGTTAACCCCCCTCTGTCTCTCTATCTCCCCTTCTCTCTCCTCATTCAGCCCCCCTCCCTCTCCCCCTCTGTCTCTCTCTACCCAGTGGATCCAGCCAACACTCTCGCGTTGGGTTTGGGAGCGTCGTTGGTTTAGACGAGGCCTTTAGTGTGAAGCTGTCAGGCAAACGGCCTGTGTTTAGACAGGCCCTTTGATGACTCGCAACAGCTTTTAGAGAGAAAACACACACACACACACACACACACACGCACACACTCACACACACACACACACACACACACACACACACACACACACACGTACACACACACACACACACAGCTGGATTAAGAGATGTAAATTAATGTTAACGCAAATTAATGCGCACGTTCAAGCACACACGCCCACCCACAGATGAGGATACATTCTCTATCTTGTTCACGTCAGACCCAGCTATTTGTTTAGGTATTTAATTATTTTGAATGTACACATATTTTTGATTGAATAACTAATTAATTGACTGGGAGATAGTTTGTTAATTGACTGACTGACTGACTGACTGGCTGTCCGACCGACAGACTGACTGACTGACTGCCCAACTGACAGATCAAGTGACTGACCGTCCAACCTACAGACTACCTGACTGACAGACTTACTACCTGACTTACTGACAGACTGATTGACTGTCCGACTGACTGACTGACTGACTGCCCAACTGACAGATCAAGTGACTGACCGTCCAACCTACAGACTACCTGACTGACAGACTTACTACCTGACTTACTGACAGACTGATTGACTGTCCGACTGACTGACTGACTGACTGTCCAACTGACAGATCACCATCCGACCTACAGACTACCTGACTGACAGACTGTCTTCCTGACTTACTGACTGACTGACTGTCCTACTGAAAGACTACCTGACTGACAGACTGATGACCTGACTTACTGACTGACTGACTGTCCTACTGAAAGACTACCTGACTGACAGACTGATGACCTGACTTATTGACTGATGGTCCGACTGAAAGACTACCTGACTGACTGACTGTCCGACTGAAAGACTACCTGACTGACTGACTCAACGTTCATCACCAGCCTAGTTAAACTGGATCTGGGCTGTGGATTTGAAGTACCACAGGCCTGCTTTGTTAACCCATAGCCTCACCGCCCCCTATATTACCGTACATTCAGATCCACCATTAACAGGTATAATGTGTTCAGTCACAAAATGGCCGTAGTGTGTACTGGCACGGAGTCATAGAGATCAATCCATCGAAGCGTATGGACTGACCGCCCTCATGTATTGATCACTCCAGCCGGGATATGAGATGTAACATTAGATTTGACAGAAGGTATAGCACAGTCGAATGCTAATAGCATAATACGAGCTAATAGCATAATAAGAGCTGTGAAGTTTGGATGGACTTTTTAAACCCCTGTTTTCGTAAAGGTGTAGGGCTATCAGAATGTATACAGAGTGCAGTGCTTTTTAAAACACTGTGAACCTTTGCCAT
>JAPMUY010002113.1:140000-150000 GCA_026901105.3 Galaxias olidus | reverse complement strand
CAGCCTTAGGGGATGATGCCAGAGAGACAGGATTTAGTGGTCCTAAAAATCCCTGGCCCTGGAGCACCTGCTCCTAATTGTTACCAGGGGTCAAGGAGGATAGCAAAGAGGTCATAAAACAATCATTCACCAGAGGAGTAGATTCAGAGAAGAGTAGATTCAGAAGAGTAGATTCAGAAGAGTAGATTCAGAGAAGAGGAGATTCAAAGAGTAGTAGATTCAGAGAAGAGTAGATTCAGATAGTTGCAAATTAAGAGAAGAGGAGATTCAGAGAATAGTAGAATCAGAAGAGTACACAGAGAGAGGAGTAGAATGAGAAGAGTAGAATCAGACACGAGTATATTCAGAAGAGTAGATTCAGAGAAGAGGAGATTCAGAGAAGAGTAGAATCAAAGAGTAGTAGATTCAGTGAGTAGTAGAATCAGAGAAGAGTAGATTCAGAGAGGAGTAGACACAGCGTCCACTGTGGGCGGGCCACCCGACAAAGTTCACCTGAGGTAAAAGGAACCTCTGCCGATGTCCTAGTTGGCCCTCTCTGGCGGGGTTGAAAGGTCGCCGTCATCAGTTGCTGCGCGCTGTGTGTCCGCTGGGTCCCAGCCTCTTTGCTGTGCGCGTGGACCGGCAGGGGGTTCATTAGCTGTCTGAAGGTAATTGCTGTAAAGAGCTACGATGAAAGCGAGGAGGGCGATGGTGAAAAAAAAAAAAGAGAGAGAGGGAGAGATCAGAAAGAGGAAACGAGAGCGAAAGATTGAAAAAAGAAAGAAAAAATAGGATACATAAGTGAATCCTGTCTGGAATTCCTTAAATGTTTGAAATTGCCTTTCATAATTATCACTCAGCATCCTGGTTGTCATCAGGGTCCAATATATATATATATATTTTTTCATTTGCATCTCATATTTCTTTCTTTCATTTTTAATAGCGGTGCCTTTTTGCAATCAAATCTCAAGGAAGTACAATTTTTAATAATGCTTTCATTTTCATGAGGTGTATGAAATTACGGCTGTGCAGTCTCTCTTGGCCCCTGGAACATTTTCTACCTTAATTGATAATTAAAGGCGTCAATGGCCGGGAATAACATTAAACAATCAAAGCCCAGGTTCTTCTCCCGACTGAAGGAGAGCTTGCTGCCGTGCCACAAAGGTAATAAACCACTTGGATAATTGTGGGATCAAAAAGCAGTTAACAAGCTGTGGCTATGGCAGTTGTATTTCCGTATGCTCTTATTAAGCTGGGAAAGCAGGAAGTAGGCAGGAGAGAGGAGTGTAGATATTTCTGAAACAGAACAGCAGCTTCCCTGTCTATCTAGGTTTAAGATCATTTTATATTTTTTAAATATCTAAGATAATTTTTGCTTCAGCTAAAGATATCGGTTCGTTAGACACAAATCTACAAAACAATGCCACTTTCTTCTTTGACCAGCAAAAACCTATGACCAGCTCTTTCTTTAAAACAATAGAAATTCTAAACGTACACTGTAAAAAATTGCTGTGAAAATACAGGACATTTTGCACAGTAACGTACCGTTCTTTGTAAACACAGTTGAATACTGTAAATGTTGGTGCCTTTGAGGAACAAAATATTACCAGCAAGCTACTGTACAATCTTACGGTATAATACAGTATTTTTTCTTTTTTTGTTAGAGTCCGCCAGTAACTCATCTGAGCGAAATCATGTTGCATCAAGTCCCACCACCTCATTTAGCACACAGTCAAAGTAAAGAAATTTAAAAATAGACGGGAAATACTATAGATCAGTGATTTTATTCAAGATAGAAGGAAGAATAACAAGAAGAGCACCAATTGATGAAGACGATTTTCACCCGACTCTGACCCTGCCAGCACCGGAGACACCTGCTGCTTTTCTCCTCACCTACAAACACCAGGCACCAGACACCGTCCATCCTGCTTCTGTGGTTTACTTAACAAGGTAATTGTGATCTTTTCAAAGTCAGCGTTACCCTGTTATGTCACTTTGTGTTAAATTTGCATTGTATTGACTGTTTTTTAAGTCAAAGTTACTGCTTGATGGTACTTGGTGTTAACCGCATGTTGCAAGCATGCATGCTAATGTTTTCAGTTAACAGTTAAGTTAGCTAGCATACTCCCCTTTAGCTGCTGACAAAATTTTATATTTATAATGTTGAACCACGTAACCAGTAAAGTGCCAGTTTATTTGATTTTCTTAGCCACAGGATTGAATTAATTAGCAATGAAAACAAAGTAAGTTACGTTAGCTAGCTAGCTTGGTCATTCACATTGAGTTTAAGTTAATTTGTAATCTAATGAAATGCCCAAGGCAAGATGTGATTTTCGTTGATTTGTTGTAAGATCTAACGTTACGTAAGGGACTAACTTAGGCTCTATTTTACCATTTGTTTTGGGGGCTATTTCAAGTAAAAAGGTTTTTAGAATGTGTCATGTAGCTTTTCTCTCCACCCAAGGAGGGTAAAATTGCTTGTTATGCAAGTTAATGCAAATAAGAGCCATAAAGTTGATTGAAATGTGCACTAAAGTTATATAGCTAACAGTTAACTGGCTGCCTGTGTGTAATCAATTTATTATCCTCTGAGAGAGTAACTATAACGTTAGCTTAAAGATTGTTGTGTTGGGTAATTTTGCTGTAAAGGCCTGTAGGCTGCAGTATAAAGATGATAACTTGCAACATATGTGTTAAGACCTGCAGCAATACATTTGCATATGTCAGGCACATGCGAACTCATAGCTGTATGCCTAATGCATCTTTTAAGTGTGGTTTCGGGTTGCGGGTAGCCATTGTCAGTCATTAAACCAAGGTAGATGGGAAAGTTGCAACTTTCTTTTTTTATCTTGGTATACAGTACAGATTTATTTGCACTTAGGCTGCACTTCTATTATTTTTTCCATAATATTGCAATCAGCTAAATTGTTGTATTTAACAATAGACACCATGGTTGAGAAGTCATAAATACAGTCTTAACTTAAAAAATACCAAAACTGGCCTTTAATCATGTTATTAAGAGGATATTTTGACAGAAGATAAGGCCATTATGACCCTCACTGGTTTGATTTGCGTTTATTTCCGCCTTGGTGTGAGTAATTGGAATGTATTGGTGTCCCTGAGTTATGTAAATTGAATTATCATTAGGTGTTATCAGATTCATTTTAGTGATATTTATTTTACATTTAAAATACTGTTCCGAAATAATTTAAGGACAGCATTGTAATGGGTATTTTTATTTTGAAGTTAGCAGACCGAAGTCCTAAAAATCAGTCTGCTTAACACTGCTGACAAAGTAATCTAATGCTGTCTACATTACTCAAAGATACCAATGTCTCCTAATGCCTCAAACAGAAGTGGAAATAAAGACTATTAAGATTCTGTCATAATGGCAACAACTGATAACGTTTTGTTTCTTATAATGATAAAAAGTTTCTCAAAATGAGATCATATCTCATAATTGTGAGACACAGAGGTCATTATCATGAGAAAACATGATACAAATTTTTATTTGGTGAATACAATGGGGTGCTGTATTAAGTGCAAATAATCTTTACTTACCACACCTAATATCATATATGCTTTCTCTCTTACTACATTTTTAGGCGCTTCATTGGTATCAACCCCGAGAAGGGAACAAAGGCCAGCCAGGGGAAGGTGGTGTCCAAGAAGACGGGGAAGCTGGTCCAGAAAAAGGCAGCTATTGTGAATCCCCATGCGGCCACCCTTATAAAAAACCTCATGGACTTTGAGTGGGGCTTTATGTAGCCCACAACACATCTCCACACAGGACCTCACTTTCACAGTGCACACTACAACCAGATGTTCATGTTGTCATTTTAAGGTAACAAGTCTCAGCATTGTGTTCTGTTCAGTTCAGTATAGTTCAGTCCAGTTGTCTCAATTGTGCACTTCTAGGTTTGTTCTTTCACACACTTTCTATTGCACATGATCATAACTCATGAAAGATGGAGACTGGAGGCAGGGTACTTTAAGTATGGAAGTTGTATACAGATTGTTAAGAACCTGTTTGACGTTATTAATTGGTCTTATGGATTGTATTTTACAAGAATCTCATTACTTGAAATGTGTTAGCTTCTGAATGTGTTTGATGCAGTGGCTTTAATAAATGTAATGTTACATGGCCATCTCTTGTCATAGTTCAAGAAAAAAAAAATGAATTCAGGGTACATGGACTTGGACATGCAGTTTGAGAACCTTTTCAGCATGAGGAATAGTGTTTTTATGGATTATATTTTACAAAGAATTAATTACATTAAATTAGTCAGTTACTGAATGTGTTTGATACTGCATTAGCTTTAATAAAAGTCTCTTGTCCGAGTCATTTCTGTGCTTGTAATTTTCAGGGTTTTTCATTTTGAAATGTAATTTTTTTTTTTTAATTATTAGCTTCTAGCAGTGTTATACTGTAAAGATCACATTCTACAGTACTTTAATACATTTTACAGTAATAAACTGGTCATGGAGATTACAGTAGGAACACTGAAATAACAGCATAATGGCAACCAAACAGCTGACAGTATTATACTGTAAAGCTTATATTCTATACAGCACAGTACTGTAATATTTTTTACAGTAATAAACTGTTGTTGTATATTACAGTAGTAGTACACTGTAGAATAACAGTTTCATGCTGGCAACTGTAGCTGCCAGTAGTTTACTGTAATTTAACAGTCATAGATCTATTTTTTTTACAGCAGGTGCGCTGGTCGGAAGATCATATTTTAATATTTTTCACATGAAATAATTGTCGCCCTTATTCATTTAGTGTTACAGACGAGGCCCCATTAGGCCCCATGCCAGATCCACGTGTCACTGTTGGAGCCGGGATATAAATTGAGTCAAACGAGGGAGAAACGCCGCACTCCATCACTCCGAGATAAAAGTAAATGGATCATGTCTCTAATAGTTGGGCTTCCAAAAGACAGATTGCTCGTTAAGTAATTTGCATGTCAGAGAGAGAGAGAGAGAGAGAGAGAGAGACTGGGAGACAAAAAAAAATAAAAAAGTAAAGTGAAGGGATGGAATTGGACGTTAATTTATTTTCTGGAAATATGAAGATATCAAAGCCAAAGTGTGTGTTTGGTCCAGCATTGGATTATCTTGCTGTCCTAGCACTTATTGGGCTAATTTACAACGACAACCTCCTTATTATCGTGTCATTTTCAGGAACAAAAAGAATTGAAGTGACGGTGTTTTTCTGCAGAAAATAGTAGTTAACACATCAAAGTGTTTTTTTTTTAGAACTTAACGGCGACCAGACCAGCTGGGCAATGTTTCTGGGTGCCTAATCCTCGATTCCAGCTTTCCACTCATTGGCTCCAAACCCTGGGGAAGGAAGAGGGTGGAGTCTAGCAACTTGTTACCATTCTAAAATAACCAAATAAGGATGGAAATGGGCGGAGCTTCAAAGACAGACTAACACCTGAACCCAGTGTGAAAAAAGCCACGCCCAAACCAGGAAGAGGGGTGTGTCTTGAAACAGGGAGGTTTCGCTAAAAGAGTGAGTGACGCTTCTAAAGGTCCAATCAAATTTGGAAGTCCCTGGAGAAGAGAACAGTCATATAGGAAACTCACCAGACCTCCAGTTAAGTTTGAAAGAACGAGATTTGGATTGGGTGGCCAAGCGACACAAATGGCCACCTAGTCAGTTGGATACAAAGGGCTTATTTTATTAGAGTGGCCTCCAAGGCACAGGGGGGTGCTGTGAGGAACTACGGCCTTGGCTGCATTGTGTATGAGTGGTGTTACAGCAGTGCGTTGCCATGGGGACTGGAGTCAGTTCATGCACCGTACACCAGGGTTGTAACGGTTCATGGATTCATCTGGATCCCGTTCGGTAGGGCCTCATTGGTTCAGTCCGCATGTTGTGTACCGAACGAATACGTAACTTTATTTAAAACTTCATTTTAAATTGTGCTTTTATAAAACAAAACAGAAAAACTCACATCTTATCGGTGCGAATGGGGCACGACGCTGTATCGCTGTACCAGTTACAGCATGTCATTTCTTTTTGGGCCGCTGTGGGCAGTTGGTCATCCTGGGACCATAGAGTTACAACACAGTGGTCATCCTGGGACCATAGAGTTACAACACAGTGGTCATCCTGGGACCATAGAGTTACAACACAGTGGTCATCCTGGGACCATAGAGTTACAACACAGTGGTCATCCTGGGACCATAGAGTTACAACACAGTGGTCATCCTGGGACCATAGAGTTACAACACAATGGTCATCCTGGGACCATAGAGTTACAACACAGTGGTCATCCTGGGACCATAGAGTTACAACACAGTGGTCATCCTGGGACCATAGAGTTACAACACAGTGGTCATCCTGGGACCATAGATTTACAACACAGTGGTCATCCTGGGACCATAGATTTACAACACAGTGGTCATCCTGGGACCATAGATTTACAACACAGTGGTCATCCTGGGACCATAGATTTACAACACAGTGGTCATCCTGGGACCATAGATTTACAACACAGTGGTCATCCTGGGACCATAGATTTACAAGAGAGTGGTCATCCTGGGACCATAGATTTACAACACAGTGGTCATCCTGGGACCATAGATTTACAACACAGTGGTCATCCTGGGACCATAGATTTACAAGAGAGTGGTCATCCTGAGACCATAGATTTACAAGAGAGTGGTCATCCTGAGACCATAGATTTACAAGAGAGTGGTCATCCTGGGACCATAGATTTACAACACAGTGGTCATCCTGGGACCATAGATTTACAAGAGAGTGGTCATCCTGAGACCATAGATTTACAAGAGAGTGGTCATCCTGAGACCATAGATTTACAAGAGAGTGGTCATCCTGGGACCATAGATTTACTACGCCGGATGAAATGTCAGACCTGTCCTCATCAAGCTGTGTGTGTGTTTGTGTGTGCGTGTTAATTTGTGTCTCTGTGTGTGTGCGTGCATGTGTGTGTGTGTGTGTGCGCGTGCGTGTGTGTGTATCTGTCTGTGTGTGTGCATGTGTGTGTCTCTGAGTCTGAGTCAGTATGTGTATGTGAGGAAGACATCGGAGAAAGAGAGAGGAATGGAGAGAGTGGGGTTGGGTGAAGGTGAGTGTGTGTGAGTGCATATCACTGGGCCATGTTTACTGTGTGCTATTGAACGGGCGCAGAGGCCTGGTGTCTGTGTTACTAGATGTAAACTAATGGAGTTTGGCACGTGCTCCATCAGGGAGCGAGAGGAAGTTAGTATGGATGGGCAGAAGGTGTGAGCGACAGGAATAAAAGAGAGATAAGACAGAAAAACAGCAACAAAGGAGGCCTTAAACGAGGGAATAACAGGAAAAGGATGGAGATACACGGGAGAGAATATCTGTCTCAGAAGGGTGGCTAGAAAGAAGGAAAGTTGTCTGTGTGCGTGCGTGCGTGTGTACGTGTGTGTGTGTGTGTGTGCGTGTGTGTGTGTGTGCTTGTGTGTGTGTGTGGATGTGTGTGCATGTGTGTGTGCGTGTGTGTGTACGTGTGTGTGTGTGTGTGCTTATGTGTGTGTGTGTGTGTTTGTGGGTGTGTGTGTGTGCGTGTATGTGTGTGTTTGTCTTTATGCGTGCGTGTGTGTGTGTGTGTGTGTGTGTGAGCTTGTGTGTGTGTGTGTGTGTGCGTGTGTGTGTGTGTGTGGGGTGGGGGGGGGGGACTGGGTGGATGTTGATCGATGGCATTTATCAGTCCAAGCCCTACAGCCAGACCCCGCCACCCCCCCACTCTGCCTCTCTTCCCCTTGGTGGTCCTCCCTCCCTCCTTCCCTCCCCCCCGTCCCCCCTCCCCCGTTACGAGGCCTGTCACGCCCTCGCTACACCCCTTCCCTCTCCTGCTACCGTCTAAAGCCGCGAATTAAATGAATATTGTTAAGATTTCATTTTAATCGTCCCCCCCCCTTCTCCCGTTCAGCCCATTCTCATGCCTACTTATGTACAATGGGAAAGGCACAAAGGACTTGGTTTTAGCTCCCAGGGAGCTCAGAGCTCAACGTATGGGGCTTGTAATGGGAGGGATATGCCCTTCTTTTTCTAAACGAGAGAGAGAGAGAGGGAGAGACAGAGAGAGAGAGAGAGAGGGAGAGGGAGAGGGAGAGAGAGAGAGAGAGAGAGAGAGAGACCTTGGAGTTAAGTAGATTAGGCTCTGTTTTGTTTGACTGCCTAGCTACATTTTACTCTCGGCTCTGAATTGTTATTCATATTCTCACACTGCAGGAGTGTTTCTGTGTTCATTTTGAAAAGATGGCAGTGGTTTGGAGAGAGAGAGAGAGAAAGAGAGAGAGAGAGAGAATATGTATTTATATTTTTTCTTCTGGTCTGCATTTCAGTGTGGTGTTGGTTTGTGAGAGAGTACAGTTGTGTGGGTGTGTGAGTTGGATGGAAAGTGTGGCAGTGTGCGTTTGCTTGGGTGTGTATATGTTTTCCCATGTCTTTGGGAGTGTGTGTGTGTGTGTGTGTGTGTGTGTGTGTGTGTGTGCGTGCGCGCGTGTATGCGTGCGTGTGTGCGTGTGTGTGTGTGTGTGTGTCTCTATCTCTGTGTGTGTGTGTGTGTGTGTGTGTACGTGTATGCGTGCGTGCATGCGTGTGTGTGTGTGTGTGTGTGTGTGTGTGTGTGTGCGGGAGAGGGGCCAGGGAATCCTCCTTAAATGTTTATGTTATAAATAAAAGTGTAGGCGGGAACACATCAGAGGGGTCTAATAGCTCATATTAATCACAGTTACTTGAGATGAAAATTCATAAATCCTAGGAGACGAGCTAATCTTTGGGTTCCTCTCGCCGAAGGGAATTCCCCCTTCCCCCCCCCCCCCCCCCCCCCCCCCCCCCCCCCCCCCCCCCCCCCCCCCCCCCCCCCCCCCCCCCTCCCAAGCTGTGTGTGTGTGTGTGTGTGTGTGTGTGTGTGTGTGTGTGTGTGTGTGTGTGTGTGTGTGTGTGTGTGTTGTAAGGAATTTCTGAATAGTCAAACAGCTCAACTACGCCATATGGCACACCAATTGTCCATATGCTCTACTTAATCAAAATATACTATTTATTTATTCATTTTTTATTATTATAAATAATGTAAACGAGCTATAGTTCATATTCTGTAGGTCTTGTGTTTAAAAGATTCATGAATCTGTAAAGTAGTTCAAGATTCTCGTCTATTTTTCTTTTTTTTGTTCGTTAAAAAGACAAAAGAATAGTTATTTTTGTATATTTTTACGTTAAAAGAATAGTTATTTTTGTGTTATCTCCTATCCAGAGTAAGATTGCATTAGCTCTAAGTTACGTCGCGTTGTCGATGACAGTTGTCATAACGTCACACGACAGCCAACAACCACACTTTGCATTCAGGCCCTCACATTACCAGCCTCACAAATGACATTTTCCTCATTGCAATATTAGTCCCTCCCTTTATAGAACCGAGATTTACCCTATAGTTTCTGGAAAAAAAAGAAATCTACATTGTTACAATCTTCAATAAATCTCTGTGTCCCCTCCAAGAAACTCAATACGAGACAATAATTATCAATTTCTATATAATTTTTATATTATTGTTGTCATACAACAACACAACATACAACATGTGTTAAAATAACTTGATTAAATACATCACTCAAAGTGGAACAAACGAATCATTCCATCTAGATATCGTTGGCGTGGGCTTTTTGTAGTAAACTGATCATGTAAATGTGATGATGAAATAACAGTATTATCATAAATCCATGATTGTGTAGCACTAAACTGAAGATCCCAGCATTTATGTTGTTCATAGATGTGGCTTTCTTAAGGCTCCTAAAGCTAATACACAGTCATAATCTCTTATTGTAATATCGGCATTTTTAATAAACATGATAGGATAGGATGTTTTTTGTGGCTATATAATTTCTTTGCCCAGTAGGCCCCAGTTGTTTGTCTGCTGTGGCAGTATTGCCGAAAAGTACATATTCGTTCCCACGGTTTCCTTAGAATCAGGATTCCTTCAAATAGACTCGATCTCATCAAATTAACAGGCAC
>JAPMUY010002113.1:112500-127500 GCA_026901105.3 Galaxias olidus | reverse complement strand
CGCGTTTGTTTGTTTTCTTTCAGCCCACGTCTTTGCGTAATGTCACGATTTCCTAGCTCCACACGGCCTCCTTCTATGAGGGTCTGCTTCGTTCCTGTCTGTTTCTCATCGTTTGGATTAAAAATAGGATATGAAACATTTCCATATGCCCCCTGCCTCTCTGTGATGTAGCCACTGCATAGATTAATATCATCAGCGTTACGGGAAAGCGTAGCTCCATATCAGTTTGAGATACGGTTTGAAACGTCAAACGTTGAAGCGAAAGAGAAACAAAAGCACTAAAACAAACAGGGTAAAGTTTGAAACTCTGAAAGCCCTCCCAGTTCAGCGTCTCTCCCGGGATAGCACAGAGTAACTGCGGAACAGGAAAACTGGACAGGCATTAGCGGTGGTTATTATTGATATCCCAGCAACCAGGCACAGAATTCTGCTAACAAACACAAACGCTTGAGTGGCTGTTTCCTGCAGGAAAACTACCAGGAAGTGAGATGGACGCCTTGAATAATATTTCGCCAGATTTGTTTCATATCCACTGAGTAATGGCTGGAACACAGGCACAGTAAAGCCAAAAATGATTCATACCCATAGAATTTTTTTTGTTATAGTGAATTTGTATCTAACTAAAAATGTGGCATGGGTATGAATAATTTGAGGCTGAACTGCATAGGGAATCTGGGATCTGAATTTTCAGGTATTCTGCTTGATACAGAACCTGTGCGGGTGTACTGGTATGCAGTGCGATCGTTATTTGAATGACCTTCAGTGTGAAGTTTAACGCCCGAGTGTACACAGTTTTGGTTGACACTTCTCATCCAACACGAATTACTGTACAGTAGAGTGAGTTCAGATGTTGTTGATTATTATTAATATTTTATTGTTGGTAGTCCCCCAGCATGGCGGAAAGCTTCCACACGGCTGATGTCATCGGCGTTTCTCTACCAGGGGAGCTTTAGAGAGCGCAGTGGATTTATGTGTAAGTGGGTTTATGGTGTAAGTGTTGTGTTCTGGCAGTTGTCAATTGAGCTCCATGTTAAGAGAGTGTACTTTTTCTATTTTTAATGGTCAATTAAACCCTTTGTTACAAGTGCAGTGTATTTTTCTCTACCTATCTCTCTCTCTCTCTTTCTGCTCTCTCTCTCCCTCTCTCGCTCTCTTTCTCTCTCTCTCTCTCTCTCTCTCCCTCCCTCCCTCTCTCTCTCTCTCTTTCTGCTCCCTCTCTCTCTCTCTCGCTCTCTCTCACTCTCTCTCTCTCTCTCTCTCTCTCTCTCTCTCTCTCTCTCTCTCTCTCTCTCCCTCTCCCTCTCCCCCCCTCTCTCTCTCTCTCTCTCTCTCTCTCTCTCTCTCTCTCTCTCTCTCTCTCTCTCTCTCTCTCTCCTGTGCCTGGTGATACTGTGTGTGAACACTGTTCTGGGGAACCAGAGCGTTAATTGAGCTGTATGGAGTTCAGTTTCTTTCTCTAGAACTGAACCGGGGTCAGCGTTAAGGTGCTAATTGCAGGATTACTGCTGAAGGGGGAGAGAGGCTCTGTGTGAGGTCACAGGCTGCTCTCTGCTGACCCCTACAGGTGACAACTGGTACTGACACAATCAAGTCAGTGCAAACTGAAGGCCTTGCCTACACACAAACATTGATGTTCACACACCTGTTCGTCATTTTAGTCTGAAGTCACTGTGGATTAATCTTTTTCTCTAGGTATCATTTTAAAGATGATATAGAAGGTAACTGCTATAAATGCTTTAACCGAACAGAGTAATCTTTGAATTATTATTTTTATATCTCATTCATCCAGTCAGAAACGCGCGTCGTTCCTATCATGCCTGTGTGGACTGTGACTCCAGCGTGTCTCGTGCTTTTCAGGCACTCAGAGCAGTTCCTTAGTAAGTGGCTCTGTGACTCCGACACCAGACCAGAACCTTCACTTGTTCCTTCAGACACACACACACACACACACACACACACACACACACACACACACACACGGTCTCTCCAAACTAATTGGCATCCCTAATAATTTGTTTCATTTCAGATAGGTGTTATTTCAGATAATTAATGTCATTGTGGCCTTGTTTGACTTAAATATTTGAATGGTTTGATTTGAATATTAAGCAGCAACCTATTTAAAAAAAAAATGTAATAAAAAAAAAATCCCTCTCCCGCCTCCACTCTCTCATTCTCTTCAGCCGGCGACGATAAAGAGGGACGTTTAATTGGTCCGTAACGCTGACAGTTAAAGCAATTAAGGCGACAGCTGAATGTGTAAAAGCAGGATGTTCGTTATAACCCCTACCTGTCTGCCTTTGACAGCTCCCCAACGTGCTCCCCTGCCCCGGCTCTTACCTCCACTCCACTCTGTCTCTGATTCCCTTTAAACCCGGCCGGGTTTCCACAATTTAGCTGGGGAAATGTGTCACTGGGAAGCCTCGTCTGCCATTCCGTGTCAGGAAGTGCAAACAATGCACAGGCTGCTGTGAGGGCCTTTGTATTCATGGGCGTAGTGGACGCCTGAGAGCTTTGACTCTCACTCTCTCTCTCTCTCTCTCTCTCTCTCTCTTTTTCTCTCTCTCTCTCTTTTCCCTCTGTCATTATCTTTTTAGTTCCCTTTTCAATCTTTTTTTCCCTTTTTATTAGCCTGTTTCTCTCTTCCCTCACTCTCTTTCTCTCTCTCCCTCCCCCGCCCCCTCTCTCCCCCACTATTTTTTTTCACCCTCTCAATCTCTCAAACTAAGGGCTTGAATTGTGACATCCTGTTGAATGGCATTACCTTGGGAAGCTCAAAGGTATATTGTGTTGTGTGTGCGTGTGTGTGTGAGGTGAGGTGATTTGTATCGTGGGATGGCTGTTGCTGTGATTTGTCGAGGGTTTATTCGTGAGAAGGCTGCAGCTGGAGAACGTCTCCGGTAATGTACGTATGTGTTGTTGGGGAATCTATATGGCTAATTGCGGAGGAAATAGCTCTTGTTTTGCAGGCATGTTACTGTCACAAAGCATGTCAGGGTCACCACCAACACAATCATCTTGCATGCATGACGTGAACAGTAGTTGCCATTACTATTGTGTCTGCTCTTCCTCTCTTTCTCTCTCTCACACACACATTCTCTCTCTCTCTTTCTTTGAACCTGTCAAACTCCCTCTCTCTCTCTCTCTCTCTCTCTCTTTCTTCATACATTTAGCTGTCAATCAAATTCAGGTGAAAGAAGAATCAATCATAATCATGAGCGCACATTGTGAGCTTAGGCCTTGATGTGTGTGTGTGTGTGTGTGTGTGTGTGTGTGTGTGTGTGTGTGTGTGTGTGTGTGTGTGTGGCTGCCTGCAAACCACTTACCCCCACCCCCCCAGGGGTGTGTGTCTCCGCTGGCCACAGTGGAGCGTGTACATCTCTCTATCTCCACACACTGATCTGCTCGGTCTCCTCTGATCTCTCTCTGACCACCTATAGGCCCCAGCAGGTCAGGCCCTGTGTGCGTGTGTCTGTGTGTGTGTGTGTGTGTGTGTGTGTGTGAGTGTGAGAGTGCGTGTGTGTGTGAACATGTGTACCTGTGTGCTCCCTGTTGCGTGAGCATTTCCCCTGACGTGCACGTGTGTGTGTGTGTGTGTGTGTGTGTTTGCGACTCTTTCGCTCTATTTGTTTCAATCTTTCTCCCCCCCCCACTCTCTCTCTCTCTTTCTGTCCTTCCTCGTCTCTCCTCTTTGCCTACCCGTTCTCTTTTTTTCTTTTTTTTCTTCTCTCTACCTCCCTCCTCCCTCGTTCTTTGTCTCTCCTCCTTTGCAACCCTGTGGAGAGCTGTCCCTAATCTCAACTCACCTGCATCTCCCGGACTCTGCTGGAGTTGCCTGATCCGTGCGCGCTGACATTATCAAACCGCAGCCCCCCTCCACCCTCCCCCTCTCTCTCTTCCTCTTCCTCTCCACCTCTTCCCTGTGGAAATCACTGATCTGACAAGACGTGGACGGTCAGAGGAGTGCTCGGCCGGTGCCGCCGTGAGTCTAATGGCTGCCTTCAGATCAGTCCCCCCCCCCCCAGTCCCCCTGTCCCCGTCCCCCCCCAGTCCAGGAAACAAACGGTGGACACAACGACTTAGTGTTCCGGTCGCGTTGTGTTGTCACACCTCGGGAGCCGGAGCTTGAGCCGATCCAGAACCGGCCAGGCTTGAGGGCTAATCCGCGTGGGTCGTCGCTGATAAACGTTGGGTTAGTTTAGCCGCGGCCTCGATTAGGATTAGGAGAGGATAACCCGGCAGGAAGACACCCCGCACAATCCAGCTGTTTTCCGTTCGGACTGGGAGTGGCAGCACACTGCATACATACCTACTTGTATCCTGTATATTCATCATTTGACTAGTTTGATTTGGTTTAGGTTATTTTTCGAATCATTGCCAGCTACGTTGTCGCCAGCAGTCCACTGACGCTATTACACATGAGGGTGCATGCTTCAGTGTAGCTATGTAACTTCAGTTCATTTCAGCTTCAGTGTAGCTATGTAGCTTCAGTTCATTTCAGCTTCAGTGTAGCTATGTAGCTTCAGTTCATTTCAGCTTCAGTGTAGCTATGTAGCTTCAGTTCATTTCAGCTTCAGTGTAGTAATGTAGCTTCGGTTAATTTAAAAGGCAGGCCGGTAGCGTTAGGGCACCGGCCACGCGTGGGAGCGCTCCTAAGGAAACATTTACAAAATGAAGCCGCTGCTCAGTGCCGACTGAGAAACACCGCCATGTTAAAACCACTGGCCGTTTCCCTGGCATCGACCTAATAATAATAATTTTCTAGATACTCCAAGCGCTTTGCACAAATTGGTCGCCAATTAATACCACAGAACCAACAACGAATGGACCGACAGCTATCAAACACAACACTCAGTCTGAGTGATACCACGGCAGCCAATTTGCGCCAGACTTGCTCACCCGACATATTACGACAGACTTGCTCACACACGTAGGACACACAGACCAGCTCCAGTTGAATTGGCAGTGACTGGTCAGGGCGCTGGTAGGAGGATGAGGACCTTCATCAGAGCTTCCATGTCAGATTGATAGCGTTGTGTGGAAGTGGGTAGACATATCTACTTGGAGAGACCAGTGGCCACCCAGAGCCGACTCCAGGGGAAATACATGTATAATCAAATCATAGCAAAGTTTAGTAAACGCTGGCCAATTATCTGAAAGTTGTATTATTAAATGGAGAAAAAAAAACATAACAAAGTGCTTGCTGTGTTTCTCTGTCATCGTTTCATTATGCTAATTGCTAATTGGGCTATATATATATATTTTTTTTTTATCAGCCAAATGTCTGCAGAAAATGTGTTCCTGTTTTTATTTGGTGCGTCTGCGGGAATGCGAATATGAAATGGTGACAGCTAATTTGAAGGAGGGGAATGATGAGTGGTTTATATAGGGGCTGGCAAACGATGGTTGGAGAGGATGGGTGGGGAAGCAATCATTTAAATGAACACCCCTCAAAGGCTCAGCGGCGCTTTATTCAATTCAGGGATTCAGATTTTCTCTCTCTCTTTTCTAGCTTATTCCACAACAACTCCGTGATGATAGAAACAATGAATTAGGTGGGCTACATGCTGCATGTAAAGGCACGGGAAAACTCCCAACATTCAGAGACCCCGTGTTATCTGTGTGTGTGTGTGTAAGAGACAGATAGAGACAGAGAGAGACAGAGAGAAAGAGAGAGAGATAGATAGAGAGAGCAGAGAGAGATGGAGAGAGAGAGACAGAGAGAGAGACATTCATGTATCATTGTTTTAGTTTCTTTCATTCTCAATCGTTCCGACTCCCTCTTTTCAACCACTCTCTCACCCCCTCTTTCAGTCCCTTTCTCGCTTGCCCCCCCATCCCCCTCCCTCCTTCCCAACACACCCACGCAGTCTGTACCTGTGCCCCCCCCCCCCCTCCCCTGCGTGTGCCCGTGTGATTTGCCGCGTGTGACCTGGAGCGCTTCTTGAACAAATAAGATTGCTTTGCCGTGTGCATCATTTCCGGTTGACATTCTCTAAGCGGTGGAGCTGCTGGCCACGCCAGATGGATGGGAGCCCTGCAACGAGTCTGCATCCACTGGCCCACCTCCTCCTCCTGCTCCTCCTTCTCCTGCTCCTCCTGCAACGGGTCTGCATCCACTGGCCCACCTCCTCCTCCTGCTCCTCCTGCAACGGGTCTGCATCCACTGGCCCACCTCCTCCTCCTGCTCCTCCTTCTCCTGCTCCTCCTTCAACGAGTCTGCATCCACTGGCCCACCTCCTCCTCCTGCTCCTCCTGCAACGGGTCTGCATCCACTGGCCCACCTCCTCCTCCTGCTCCTCCTGCAACGGGTCTGCATCCACTGGCCCACCTCCTCCTCCTGCTCCTCCTTCTCCTGCTCCTCCTTCAACGAGTCTGCATCCACTGGCCCACCTCCTCCTCCTGCTCCTCCTGCAACGGGTCTGCATCCACTGGCCCACCTCCTCCTCCTGCTCCTCCTTCAACGGGTCTGCATCCACTGGCCCACCTCTTCCTCCTGCTCCTCCTTCTCCTGCTCCTCCTGCAACGGGTCTGCATCCACTGGCCCACCTCCTCCTCCTCCTTCAACGGGTCTGCATCCACCGGCCCACCTCCGCCTCCTGCTCCTCCCGCCCGCACCTCCTTCTGCTGCTCCTCCTGCATCCACAGTCCCTCCGGCTCCTGCTCCTCCTCCTCCTTCTCCTCCTGCTCCTCCTCCTGCTCCTCCTCCTCCTTCTCCTCCTGCTCCTCCTCCTGCTCCTCCTGCTCCTCCTGCCTCCTCAAAGAACTGGGACAGGGAGGGATGATTGAAACAAAACAAAAAGAAACAAAAAGTGGGGTTCACACACACACACACACACACACACACACACACACACACACACACACACACACACACACACACACACACACACACACACACACACACACACACACACACACACACACACTTATATGACTTGTGTACAGAAGCACCACTCACTTTAAACAATCATACAGTTACGCGCCCAGACACATTCTCTTGTTGGCACATGCAAAACTTGTTGATGCGACATGCACACACACACACACACACACACACACACACACACACACACACACACACACACACACTCATGCGCGCTGTGGTGTGGTCCTGCACTGGGAAAGGCCTACAGGAAGCACTTGCATTTGACTGTTATGTTGTTGGGTTATGACGTGGTGTTTTAACATGGGGTCGGGAGGGGAGCTGAGTGATATGCTATTCAAACGGAATCCTCTGTTGTTCACAGTGTTGTCCACATTATTTTCTTTCGCCTGGAGAGGGAAAAGGCCATGTCGTATTTCACCTCAATTACCGGACTCGGAGTAAAAGTTTTTTTCTTCTTTTTTTCTTGTGTGTTTGTGCTTTGCATTTATTTTTACTTTTTGCACCTTTGTATCACACTTGTGTGTATGGTCAAGTATATGTGTGCGTAATCCAGTCCTGTCCAATCCAGCTTCTGTACCTTATATACCCTTGTATTGACAAGAAAAAAAAGAACAACAAAATATGCCTCATAAACATGGTGCTAATAGCTAAACCTCCTGATGTTAGCATTAGCATGAGCTCCCTCACGCATGAAGGGCTAGTAGTTAAATCTCTCCAGGATGAAATTTGCATTGTCTCCCTCATTCACAATATGCTAGTAGTTAAACCTCTCTAGATTAGAGGTAGCATTGTCACAATGTGATAGAACTCACTCATCTCTGCCGGCATGGGCATTAGCTTATTATTAGATTTTTCACAAAGTGCTAATAGCTAAACTTCTCAGGGTTTAGATTCCCATGTTGTGCCCTTTGACTCGTACACAAAGCGCTAGTAGCTAAATGTTCATGTCCTAGCATGGTTTGTCTAACTCTCTGGGGTATTCTTCCAGGCCAAGACACACTGCTTCAATATCCATTATGCTGCAGGCAAGGGATTGTTTATTGTCAACTGAGAAAACCCCCCCCCAAAAAACGAAGGTCCTTCCCGGTTGACGATCAACAACCCCGGGATTTAATAAAACGTGTGTAGATAAAGTAGGTTTGTGTTTTATAAATACGTATGCACACTTTCGTAATGTTGCGGGTGTTATATATATACATATATACTTATAGTTTATACTCATGCCCGCACCGTACACGTTAGTCTGTGTGGATGTACGTGGGGCAAGTCCGATTTGTGATTGCACGCATTTGTGTGTTCGCATACATACGGCAGATTGTGATTGTGTACAGCGTATATGTGTGTGTGTGTGTGTGTGTGCGTGTGCGTGTGCGCGTGTGTCTCCTGGGCTCTTCCAACTGTCTACCTGGCCTCATGTAATTGGCCCTCCGTCATGGTGATAAGTGGGATTAATGGGAACACGGAGCTTCTTGCTCTGCACTGGGCTCCGAGCGCACACAGAGATGGGATTATTAGAGACGTCCAACCAGTGAAGGATCCCTAAAGAAGGGGGGCTGGGAGGAGGGAGGGGGGGGCTCTCAACGCTGTCGGGGTTTTCTGTTTGTTTCATTGACTAGTTGTTCCCGTCTCCCCTTCTCTCCCTCTCTCGTTCTGTCTCTCATTTTCTCTCTCTCTCTCGCTCTCCTTCTCTCTCTCGTTCTATCTCTCTCCTTCTCTCCCGCGGTACCTCTCTCTCTCTCTCTCTCTCTCTCTCTCTTTTCCCTCCCTCTCTGTCTCACCCTCTGTCTCTCTATTGTTGTTTCTTTCTCTCTTCATCTTTCGCCTTCTCTCTCGCTGTCTGTCTTGTCCTCTCTGTCTCACACACACTTTTCTCTCCACCGTCCGTTCTCGCTCTCTTTTCCTGTCTCTCTTTCTCCGTCTCTCTCTCTCTCTCTCCTCTCCCTCTCTCTGTTCATTATTCCGTCTATTCCTCATGTGAACAGCAAGGCTCTTATCCTTCATCACTCGTACACCTCTCTGACAACTCATTAACATCCTCTCTCTCTCTCTCTCTCTCTCTCTCTCTCTCTCTCTCTCTCTCTCTGTCTTTGTATTCCCCCTTCCCTTCTTTCTCATTCGACTCTTCTCCTCCTCCTTCTCCCTCTGCTCCCTCGTTTTGTATGTCATCCCTCCATTTCCACGTGGTCAGAGAAAAACAACAAAAAAAAACAGCTGTTTGCAGAGGAACTTGTTCCACATTGGTCCAACTGGGAGGAGAGTTTGATACCGACACACACACACACACACACACACACACACACACACACACACACACACACACACACAGTCCGTGCTTGTTACGCACCAATCACATCAGCCCTGGTCCAGACAGCCCATCCGTTTTGTCTGAGCATGAATATTTAATTGCCTTCCCTCCCCAAATCGTGCTATTCATCATGTTGAATTGGTGTGTTATTGCTTAGCAGTATGGTGACTCCCATCTGTAGCCGCTAGCCATCATTCCACTGCCTTATAGCAGCAGTTTGGGCACCGGGTAATCATGGTATCAAACACTACAGTCTGAGCTGTTCACTCGTTATAATGGGGGCGTTGTCCACCTCCTGAGACAGCAGACGCCAAGCAAACACCTTTGGAACACCTTAGGTGTCAAGCAGAAACCGGAGCGAACTTTGTCGTGGGAGTCTCTTCTCTTACTTGGTTTTTGTAAACAACTCCGTCTTCTTAGGTGACCTTTGACCTGTTGTCAGCGGTAGAGAAAAAGGCATCAACGCAGAGACATAGGTTACCGGACTCACATCGAGAGTTCCAGAACAATGGCCCCTGAGCCTAAGTGTTGGCCCATCCCTCTCTTAACCGCTGACCTTTCAACCCTGACCTCTAACCTCTGTCTCTTCAGATGCCCGAGGTGTGCCGACGTGCCAGAAGAGCCGCCCCACCAACTTTGACGTTTAAAACTTATCAGCAGCATCTCCATGACAAGGTAACCAAAGCCCTTTCCTAGGCTAGTGTTTAATCAAACAGGAATAGAATAGAATCAAACAGGATAAAATAGAATACAATAGAATAGCATAGAATAGAATAGAATCAAACAGGATAGAATAGAATAGAATAGAATAGAATGGAATTGAATAGAATAGAACGCGCATAAAAGCAGAATAGAATAGAATAGAACAAGCTTAAAGCAGAATAGAATAGAATAGAATAGAAGAAGCATAAAGCAGAATAGAATAACATAAAATAAATATGATCCATGCACTAATTAAACCGAATATGAAAGAATAGGTAAGAAATCAATTATATTAATAATATGGAACAGAATTGAATCAAACACATATTATAGTCGGGGGAATAAGGGAGTTGTTAACCCAAAGCTGTTCTTTCCGTTTATTGATTATTGATGGACTTCTGGTGTCAATGACCTGTCAGCGTTTGCAGTCCCAGTTCCACCATCAGCAGCACTGTTGCTTGAGCTGCAGTCCACACTGCGGTACTCCTACTCTCTCTGAGTAGCATCTCCCCAGCCATCGAAACCACAGAGACCATGACAATGATAACTAGTGAAGAACCCTGCGTGATGCATGCCGCGCCTGATAAGACGGTGTTTGTTTACCCTCTGCGAAGCCTTGTTATTGAATGTGATAATCATCGGCCCAGATCAGATAGGATCCTCTGGTCCACGCAGATGAAACAGGCTCCTTCAAAGAATCGGTTACCATGTGAATGCATAAGGAAGAGGACGAAGACGACGAAGAGGCGTCTCTGACGTGAAAAGGAAAGCATTTCTATCTTTCTAATCTCCACTCTTCCTCCGTGCTCCTTTCATTTTAGGATGCTGTAAACCCCTAGTAAATATTATATGTGAAAGCGAATATTTGCATGATATATATATATATATACACACCGCGCAATAAAGTCGGCAGTCCGTAGAATAACATTAATAATTGCATTTCATTTTCTTTGATTCTCATCCTCCTCCCATTCTTGACATTTTCATCTTCTTCTTCCCCCGCTACGTATTATTTCTTCTGATGGGGGGGGGGGGGGGGGGGTTGAGGGGAGGGGGGTTGGTGTGGGGGCGGGGCACTGTAGTCGGAGAGATTTGCCCTAAAAAAAAAAAAAGTCTCTTTTTCCCTCTCATCAGGCTATACGGCGCGCACAGCTGTTAATTTGCCGAGCTGGGGAACATTATGAAGCTATTAAGGCCTTTAAATTGGATCCAAGCGGCACACTCGTTATCAGTCAAATAAGGACAATTTCAATTGAGAGAGATTCTCGTCTACTATTTGATGTATGGAGTGTCAGATAGGGAGGGGTTGCCTGGATTCCCACGGAGGGATCGTTCTTTGTAGCGCCTCTACAGCCACTAGATCAATGGCCGTTGAAATGTAGCTGCTTCAGACATGACCCATTATTCCGTTTTCTTCCATTTGTCACCCCAATACTGCATTTGTTTTGTGCGTGAGGTGTGTTGCTGCGTTTGTGGACGAGTGTGTGTGAGTAGGTAGGCGCTAGTGTATGTGTGTGTGTGTGTATGGGTGTGAGTGAACACGCCAGCTTTCTCCAACCTTCATTTTGTAAGCCTTTTCAATAGCTATCAACACAATGAGAACGTGCTCCCTCTCCAACTCCAGCGTCATCTCACAACCATTCCTGTACAACTAGCTCCAATTCACTCCAACTAGCTCCGATTCCAACTAGCTCCAAGTCGCTCCAACTAGCTCTAATTCCAACCAGCTCCAAGTCGCTCCAACTAGCTCTAATTCCAACTAGCTCCAAGTCGCTCCAACTAGCTCCAACTTCAATTCACTCCAACTAGCTCCAATTTCAACTAGCTCAAAGTCGCTCCAACTCAAACTCGCTCCAAGTCACTCCAACTAGCTCCAATTCCAACTAGCTCCAAGTCACTCCAACTAACTCCAATTCCAACTAGCTCCAATTCCAACTAGCTCCAACTCCAACTAGCTCCAATTCCAACTAGCTCCAAATCACTCCAACTAACTCCAATTCCAACTAGCTCCAACTCCAACTAGCTCCAATTCCAACTAGCTCCAAATCACTCCAACTAGCTCCAATTCCAACTAGCTCCTAGTCACTCCAACCAACTCCAACTTCAATTCAACTTCAATTCTAACCTAACTCTCTAAACCAGGAAAGAAACCGAGGGGAAAGGTCAAAGGGCAAAGGGTAGTGATGATAGAAAACAACATACTATTGTTCCAAATTCTATTTGGAAGAATATCTTTAAGCAAGTCCATGAATTTAGTGAGTCCTCTGGTGTGCCGGAGTGGCATCTTGTCAGATAACCCCCTGGAGCTGACCCCTGGAATAATCTGCCCCACCTCTGACCTCTGTGTGGGAGCGCGTTTAACCCCTGCATCTCCGAAGAATAAACAATAACCATTGGCGGCCTTCAGCGGTTTGGCACGGGGTAACGTGAACAATGTTGTTTCTTTCATTATTTATTTACAGTAACACTTTACTTTGAGTGGTGCTAATGTAGCATTCATAAAGCATTCATTAAACCATTATAGGCATGACATAAAGCATTACAACACCCTGCATATGATTATAAAGCTATATATAAATGTTCTATATATATGAGTTATGTAACCTTCACATTGAACATTATGAAAGCCACGTTATAAAGACATTCAAAAGGTAACTACTTTGTCTCAATCGAAAGCGTCTGTGTAGCAGTTATAACAGGTATTAAAACTAATCCACTATTATGCTTGTTATGAACACTTATGAATACTCAGCAATAATACTGAGGTTAGAACCGAGTTGAGTATTTATTTTGGCTGCATAAATACCCTGTCCCTCACTAAATACACGCACGCACGCGCACACACACACACACACACACACACACACACACACACACACACACACACACACACACACACACACACACACACACACACACACACACACGGTCTCCCTCATTGTTGATTTGGTGTGGACAGGACTGGAAAGAGTAATAGCCTCCGAAGTGTTGCCGGAGAGCAGGGAGAGCAGACATGGAGCTAAATGACTCGGTGTGTGTGTGTGTGTGCGTGTGTGTGTGTGTGCAGGCCATTCCCCCCCCTCCATCCCTTCCAAAAAAAGACATAACATATACACCCAGCTAATGACACTCCACAGAGATGAGCCTCCATCACAGGGAGATTGGCTCGTCCGTAGCCCAGTGGTGTGTTACTCTGACACGGGGTCGACGCTCGCCCCTGTCTCCCTGGGTCTATAGGGTCGAGCCCCCAGCAGAGGTTACCGAGGTCGGGGTCCTTGAATGGGAAAACCCATCATCTACCGTCAAGAGGAGTGCTTTAGCCCAGTAACGATGCCACGTTTTATCAACGTGTGTGCCTTGGCTGTCGGACTGGTTTCAGGGCAGCAGAGTCGAGCAGCTAAATGTAGTTTCTGCTTTTGGGAAACCTCTACCGTTTTCTTAGTGTAATCATTTTACCTAACCGTTGAAAAGAAGACCTGCAAAATGCTCATGGTCAATGCATGTCGCTAACATGATCAACGACTGAACTCCAAGTATGATATTCTCTGATTTAGGGACGCACTTCCTTGTGCCATAAAGCAATACGTCACAGTTTCGTGGAAGGTCGTAACCGGTGGCAGACAAAATTAGTGTTAAATATCGAGATTTCCAGTGGACTGATCTGAACGGTGATTTTTTAATTCTCTCATAGACATTACAACGTGCAAACTGTAGAAAGGTATTGATAATGCGTTAATACAAAAAAAAGTTACATATAGTGGCTTTAAAGAGAGAGAGGGAGGATGCTTAGAAGTACATGTGGAGATGCTAACCATGTAATGTTAAGACATAGCGTTTCATTCCATGGGCGGCCATATTAGATAAAACACAGTTAGGTGCCTTTGATAATGTATTAACCAGCGTCACAAATCACCTTCATAAACATTTACATTTTTTATTTGTGTGTGTGTTTGCGTGTATATTTCCATATACACAGAAATATTATTATGTATTGTTTTATGTTCTGCCCATGGAACTGAATAAACATCAGCCTTCATTTGTTCTCATTCAAAGTGCAGCGCGAGTTCACTCTCCATACAGTCACCCCTCTCTCCCTCCCTCCCTCCCTCTCTCTATCCCTCTCTCTCACCCCTTAGCCAGTGATGGAGTTAAGCTGTTTTCTACCTCACCTCACCTCCGTCCCTATGTCCGTCCTCCCTCCTTCCCTCTCTCTCTCAGCCCCAATGGCCAGTGTTTTCTCCCCTCCCTCCTCCAGTCGCTAGTGATGCAGCTGGGCTGTTTTCTCCCTCCCGCCCTCCCTCCCTCCCTCCCTCCTCCAGTAGCCAGTGATGGACCTGGGCTGTTTTCTCCCTCCCTCCCTCCCTCCTTCCCTCCCTCTCTCCCTCCTTCCTCCAGTAGCCAGTGATGGAGCTGGTCTGTACTATCACATCCCTCCCCAGTATTGATGGCCCCTGCCTACCCTTTGTTATGGTAGGGCCTACAGGATCGGGTGGGTGGGGGGGTCGGGGGAGAGCGGAGGAGCGCTGGGCCGCGTCTGTCACTCGCTCCCATTAAAGTCATAATTCTGCTCTTGTTTATCACCGAGACCCCAGCCTTCTGCTGCAAACGACAAAACAGCAACCATCCACCACTGCAGGCTGAAGGAAGGAGGGAGATAGAGGGAGTGGAGGGAGGGGCGGATGGAGGGAGGGAGGGAGGGAGGGAGGGAGACAGGGAGGGAGAGGAGGAGGGAGGGAGAGGTTGAGGATATAGAAAGGCAGGTGGAGAGAGGGATGCAGAGAGAGAAAGAAAAAGAGAGAGAGAAAGAGAGCGAGAGAAAGATCGAGAGAGAGAGAGAGACAGAAGGGGGGTGGGGTCTTATACAAGACAGAAACGTCATCTTACTGTAGCCATCTTCTCTGTTGGAGGCCGGTCTAAGGAATACAACCCTGGCTTTGATGTGCGAAACACAGTCACATCAATACTCATCAAAACCCATGCAACGGAGAACAAAGAGATAACTGGGACATAGAATGCCTAAAAGGTGGAGGATCGAAAAGCATTCCTTCAAAAGGTTCCTGCCTCAGGTCTTTCTTCTTCGTTGGTAAATAGGCATAAGAGGGGGAAG
>JAPMUY010002113.1:100000-107500 GCA_026901105.3 Galaxias olidus | reverse complement strand
TTTAATGTGTCCGTTAACCGTTTATATTGTCATGTGGTTGGCAGTGGTGGAAGTCATTGGTGTTTGATACCTTTGAAATAGACAGGACCTGTATCAGGCTTCCCTGACAAGGTGTCTGTTACACCACGCAGATGCCTGAGCGACGCACCGAACCGATTCCAAACCCCTTCAATCAAGAACAAAGAGACACAAAACGTTTGTTTTTACCTCCGCAAGACGTTCCCAAATCCTTCTTCGCTGCGTAGCGTAGCTTTCTGCGTTCCTGCTATCTCAAACCTGTACAGCACAACTTCCACACCTGACACAGGCACCAAAGGCGAGGGTGGTCCAGACAGACAGACTGCCTTAATGGCTCCCGATCGCTTAGTCTCCTGAACACAGTGAACTGAACGTGGCGGCGCCTGAGCGTGGTCCACACAAAGGGCAGGCTTGATCACTGGGCGGGCCCCGGATCGATACCGAGGAGCGCGGGGAAGGTCACCGTCGCTAACGAGAGAACGGCGTAATTGCGAATATTCATCTTTCAAATGCCCCGGCTGTAGGCGTGGGTTATCAATTACCGTGGCAGGCGCACGCCCACACACACACACACACACACACACGCCCACACACACACACACACACACACACACACACACACACACACACACACACACACACACGCACGCACACACACACACACACACAGGTGCACTCACACTCCAACCCCTACACACACCTTGTCCAGATAACTGGTGGTCCCTGCCTTGTCTGGTCTTAGTGGCCGTCCTTAAACGTTACTACGTGGGGATCTCTGTTGGAAGTTTAGCTAGTTTGAACGTTTCTCTTTGCTTGGGTCTCTTGTGTTCTGTCTCACTCTCTCACCCCCTATTTATATCCTCATTCTTTCTCTCTTTTTCTCTTTATTTCATTCTTTCTTTCTTACTTTCTCACTTTCTTTCTTACTTTCTTTCTTTCTTTCTTTCTTTCTTTCTTTCTTTCTGTCTTTCTTTCTTTCTTTCTTTCTCAGTTCTGCAGAGATCCCTTAGTGTGGGCATCCCTACGAGGTGATCCAGTTTGATGAGGAGCTGATGAAAGATTCAGGAGTGAAGGTAACGCTCCATCCCTCTTTCATCCTCCTCTTTATCACCTTCTTCTCTTCCTAGCCCCCCCTCCCTCCCGCGTTTCTTTTTTTTAATGTATGTCCCTTCTCCTCCCTCCCTTCTCCTCTCCTCTCTCCTCTTATCCTCCCTCCCTCACTCTCCTTCCTCCCATTATCCTCCCTCATCCTCTCCTCCCTTCTGTTCTGTTCTCCTCTCCTCCCTCCTCTTCTCATCCCTCCTCTCATCCCTCCTCTTCTCATCCTTCCTCTCCTCCCTCCTCTTCTCATCCCTCCTCTTCTCATCCCTCCTCTCCTCATCCCTCCTCTTCTCATCCCTCCTCTCCTCCCTCCTCTTCTTCTCCCTCCTCTAATCATCCCTCCTCTTCTCATCCCTCCTCTCCTCCCTCCTCCTCTCCTTCCTCCTCTTCTCATCCCTTCTCTTCCCTCCTCCTCTCATCCCTCCTCTCCTCCCTCCTCCTCTCCTTCCTCCTCTTCTCATCCCTCCTCTTCTCTTCCCTCCTCCTCTCATCCTCCTCTCCTCCCTCCTCTTCTCATCCTTCCTCTCCTCCTCCTCTTCTCATCCTCCTCTTCTCATCCTCCTCTCCTCATCCCTCCTCTTCTCATCCTCCTCTTCTCATCCTCCTCCTCCTCCTCCTCCTCTCCTCCTTCTCTTCTCATCCCTCCTCTTCTCTTCCCTCCTCTTCTCATCCCTCCTCTTCTCATCCCTCCTCTCCTCATCCCTCCTCTTCTCATCCCTCCTCTCCTCCCTCCTCATCTTCTCCCTCCTCTATTCATCCCCTCCTCTTCTCATCCTCCTCTCCTCCTCCTCCTCTCCTTCCTCCTCTTCTCATCCCTCCTCTTCTCTTCCCTCCTCCTCTCATCCCTGATCTCCTCCCTCCTCCTCTCCTTCGTCCTCTTCTCATCCCTCCTCTTCTCTTCCCTCCTCCTCTCATCCCTCCTCTCCTCCCTCCTCTTCTCATCCTTCCTCTCCTCCCTCTTGTCAGCCCTCCTCTTCTCATCCCTCCTCTTCTCATCCCTCCTCTCCTCCCTCCTCCTCTCCTCCCTTCTCTTCTCATCCCTCCTCTTCTCTTCCCTCCTCTTCTCATCCCTCCTCTCCCCCTCCTCTTCTCTCTCCCTCCTCTTCTCCTCCCTTCTCTTCTCCTCCTCCTCTTCTCATCCTCCTCTCATCCCTCCTCTCATCCCTCTCCACTCCTCCTCTCATCCCTCCTCTTCTCATCCCTCCTCTTCTCATCCCTCCTCTTCTCATCCCTCCTCTTATCCCTCCTCTTCTCATCCCTCCTTTTCTCATCCCTCCTCTTCTCATCCCTCCTCTTATCCCTCCTCTTCTCATCCCTCCTCTTCTCATCCCTCCTCTTCTCCTCCCTCCTCTTCTCCTCCCTTTTCGTCACAGTCCCTCCTCCTCCCTCTCCTCCTCTCCCTCCGTCTGTTTCTCTTCAGCCTCCCTTCATACACCTCCTCACCACCCCTGTTCCTCCACTCTCCCTCTCTCCATCCTCCCCCTCCTCACCCCCCCCCCCCCCCCGGTTCCTCCTCCTCCTCCTCCTCCTCCTCCTCTCTCTCCATCCTCCCTCCAGAGAGGCGACAGGTCTGTGCAGAAGATCACCAGCCCAAATGTCAGCCGCATTAATAAAGAACAATTAAAAGCTGCTTCAGCCAGGCAGACAGGGGGTGTAGGGGGGGTGGGTGGGGAGGGGCGGGGTGGCTGGGGCTCCACTGACTGCCGAAGGAGAGCTTGTGCCCAAGTATGGGAGTGTGTGTATTCACACATACACACGTTGGTGTGTGTGTGTGTGTGTGCGTGCGTGTGAGTGTGTCTGTGTGTGTGTGTGTGTGTGTGTGTGTGTGTGTGTGTGTGTGTGCGTGTGTGTGAGGAGGGCCTTGTCTCTCCGCCGTAGTCTGAATGCCACAGTGTTGAGAAAGGGCAATCGATAGTCCAGCCAGCCACCCCCCCCTCCACCCGCCCAGCCTTGCACCCCCGCCCTCCCCTGACCCTCCCGCCCCCAACCACGTCACTCTCTCACTGCCCTGTTGGTCTTAACACGGGGGGAGCAAATGAGTTAACGAGAGAAATTACTTAAACCCTGGTGAATGTGTGTGTGTGTGTGTGTGTGTGCTAACCGCCTCCGTAATTACATAAAGACTCATTAGTGACTCACCTTGTTTCTTGGAGGACTTGTCCGAAATTAGCAAAGGTCAACGTGGCCCTCGTCCGTTTCTCATATTCACCACCTTCATCGCCGTCTTCATCGCGGGTGCGAAGGACGTCTGGTCTAGCTCCGTGTTTGCGGCTACAGAGCGGTGTTCATCGGCGTCAGTCGGTTTTTCATTCATTCATTCATTCATTCATTCATTCATTCATTCATTCTCGTTTTCATTTATTAATCCATTAGTTCATTCTCTTTGACATTTTCCCCTCTATTTCATTCTCTTTTTCATGCATTCATTCATTCTCTTTTTCATTCATTCATTAGTTCATTGTTTTTCATTTACTCTATTTTATTCATCCATTCATTCATTCATCCATTCATTCTATCTTCCATTCAAGTATCTGTATTCTATACACACACCACTGCTTCATTCTGTTGGGAGTAAATATTTCCTCTGCTGTTGCCATTTGCACCTTTTCATCCCCCTTTTCAATTCTCCTTTCATCAGCAGTGTGTCAGGAGTGAAAGGTGGGGGGCGGTGAAAGCGGACGCCGACCCCCCCCCCCCCTCTCTCTCTCTCCCTCCAGCGACGGGGGCAGGGCTGTCGCTGTGGTCTACTTACTGGGACATCAGGTTGTGCGTGTTGCTTCCCTCCCCCCCACCCCCTCCCTCACTCCCAGGCCCCTGGCCCCGCGGGCCGCCCTCATTCAGGGGGCCGCTGAGGCGGACGAGGCAGAGGCCCCGTGGCTCTCACTGGGGCTCCGTGCAGAGCGCAGCGTGGCTCCCCTCCGTCCGCCGTCAAATAGTTTACACCGCCGCGTCTGACTGCCTCTCTCTCTCTCGCTCTCTCTCTCGCTCTCTGTCTCTCTCTCGCTCTCTGTTTTTTTGATGGATTGTAGACATGTAAAGAATGCACGCAAACGTACAAACGCGCTGAACAGGCACACACACGCACACACACACACACACACACACACACACACACATACAAACATGAAAGTGTGCAGACACGTAGAAGACAGAGAAAGTGTGCACCAAGTATCAGCTGCACACACACACGCACACACACACACACACACACACACACACACACATTTAAACTCACTTTGTTGTGCAATTCCTAGTACTCTTGTGTGTTGACTTGAAAAATACAATATTGAAATTGAAACACACAGAATGGAAAAGAATCAACATAGACACCATTGAACCAGCCGTAATCCTAAAAGCAAGAGGGCTCCACTAACAACGAGGACTTGTTCCATGGGTCTGCCTTCAATTTAATGACATGTGTTACACTAAAAGCCTGAGGGACACAAATGTGAAAAAGAGAGAGAGGGGTGGGGGCTAGAGAAAGAGAAAGAGAGAGAGAGAGAGGAGGACAGAAGAAAGATCATATCCTTATTAACATATTTTACTCTATAAAATCATTATTCTGTTGTCATGAGATTTCAGTACCATGCCTCCATTGCTGATCAGGGACAAACCATTTTTTTCTCAAGCAGTGGGTCCCTTCAAAAGAAGTCTCCTCACTCAAACACATGCTGTATAACCACCAAATATTAATGAATACATATTATATGAAAGACAGTAATGGCGTCTCATTTGGAAGCAAATATGTGAATGTTTTCTTGTGCGGATCTAAGGGACTCAAACGTTCCTTGAAGCTGTTTCTGTGTGTTGGTTTTACTTAGCTTTCGCTACCGAGAGAAAGAGAGACTCTCCCTTAATTCATTGTTTTTATAAACCGCTCCAAGGCCTTTGATGGCGGCCTAGCTAATTACAACGAGCCGTTTACTCTGACCAATTTTTTTTGGGAGGGGGGGGGGGGGGGGGGGTGGGAGGGGGTGGGGGTGAAGGGGGGTGTTCCTTCTGCCGTTCCATAAAAGAGGATGTGACGGAATTTCAATTCCAGGCGCGGAATGAAAGCCACTGTCGTTGCAGAGGTTTGTTCTCTGCAATTAATTTCTGTGATTTCATACTAGTCCTTTTTACAGGCTCTTTTTTTTAAATGTCATCCGCGGCCCTTGATTGACATGCAAATGTCCTGGCGGCGCTTGTTTAAATGGGAGAGCAGGTTGAGGCAGGCAGATAAGGCCATTGTTTCTGAGCCATAGGCTTAGCCCCGCCAGCTCAAAGGTCCTCCGGGTTTAAACAGGCCCGTTAACCCTCGCTCCGCCGCTCACCAGGCAGATCAGCGGACGGATGGAATTGCCTCCGTGCCTGCCTTTGATTTCGGGTTCCCGACGCGCACGCACGCACGCACGCACACACACACACACACACACACACACACACACACGTACGCACACCAACACACACAGAAAGGCAGACACAGAAAAAAAAACAACCTCAGTCTCTTTCTGTTTCTCTTTTTTCTCTCTCTCTCGTTCTTTCTTCTTCTTCTTCTTCTTCTTCTTCTTCTTCTTCTCTGTGGTCCCTTAAAAGCGTCCGCTCAATGTTTGGAGTCGAGCGAGACTGAGAGCTTTTTCATTGATCTGACTGGCACGTCTTGAAAGGATTCAGAAATATGTTGATGTTAGACACAGAGAGAGAAAGGCGGTAGAGAGCGAGACAGAAACATGGAGAAACACGGGGACGTGGATAAAAGTGGATTTTGTCTGAATGGCTGCAAAGGGGTGCGTGGCTAAGAGCAGAACATGCAGCGGAGCCTGAAAGAAGGAGCGCGCTTCTCTCCCTGCAAAGCGTCAAAGGAAAAAAGGGGGCCGGTCTTTGAGGAGAAGCTGAATAGAGCCATTAGTGTAGATGCACAAAAACAACGATATTAACTTAACTCGTTTTAATTTTCTTAATTAGAAAGCCATTAGAAATGTATATGAATTTGTTTTAGTTCACCTTTAAGGTAAACAATATTTTACATAAAAAAATATTGAAAAGGTGACAATAAGCGTTTTTATGTCAATTCATTTTTTTTTATAGAATGTCAGTGTTACGACTTTGTATGATAACCTGATCTTCACAAATTAACAATAGCCATATTCATGTGCGTGTTTTGTGTGTGTGTGTGTGTGTGTGTGTGTGTGTGTGTGTGTGTGTGTGTGTGTGTTTGTTTGCGAAGGTTATTTAAAAAAAATCAGTTCACGTCTCACTGCGCTGGCTTTTAGCCTTTTGTGCCTCAGACGTTGCTTGCAATGTCTTCATTATTCCCGCATTGAAACACTTGAATGGACGCCAGCCACTTTCAATAGCTGGATATTTAGGTTGTCGCTAGGCCATTAGTAAGTGGCGCAAAGCCTGACCCGAAAGGATCGATTGAGATTTCCTAACCCCTTTCCGTCTTTAACTAACGGAGGAGCTGGCCTTGGCTTTCTCTCATGCCAAACCCCCTCCTTTGAGGCCATTGTTGACAACCTCCGACGTGAACCCTTCATCTACGCGCAGGTGGCCATTTTGCCTCCCCCTGGTCTCCCTGCCGCCCCCCCCCCCCCCCCCGCCTCCCTCTCCGGGCCTGACAAGGTTAATGAGAGCCAGGCAGAAAGGCCACCGGCGCTGGCTTCACTGCTCTTTATTTATGGTAAACCCCTAATGTACTCAGTGTGTCAAGGCATTACTTAACAGTGGTCGCCCTTGGCTGCTTGTTCGTCTCTCCCGGCCGTTCGTTCGTTTGGGGGGGGGGGGGGGGGGGGGTTCAGGGTTAGGGAGAGGTGGGGGGGGAGCACCAAACGATCTCCGGGAGCAGGACGGGAGGGAGAGAAAAAGGAGAGGGAACATAGGGAGGGAGGGAGGGAGAGAGAAAAGGGAGGGGAGAGAGGGGAGGGAGAGAAAACAGGGAGGGAATGAGGGTGGGAGAGAGGAGGTTGGAAAGAGAGGAGGGAGGGAGAGGTCAGGGAGAAAAGCAAGGGGATGGAGGAGAGAGTCAGGGTCAGAGAGAGAGAGTGAAAGGAGAGAGAGAGTGAAAGGGGGGAGAGGGGTGAGGGAGGGAGAAAGGTGAGGGAGAAAGAGGGCAGAGTGTTGCTCTCTGCCTCAATCTGCTCTCTCTCTCTCTCTGACTCCCATTTTATAGTCCCTCTTTTTCATCTGACACCTTCATACATTTCTCTCACCTTCTCTCTCTCTCTCTATCGCTTCCTTTCTCTCCCCTCTCGCTCTCTCTCCCCTTTTATCTTCTTTTGCCCCCCCCCCCGACTACCTTTCCCCCCCTCTTTCTCCGCCCTCCCCTTCCCTCTCGCTCTCTCTCTCCATTTCTCTCTCTCTATTCTGTCTCTGATAGCCGCTGATAAGAGGTGATTAATG
>JAPMUY010002113.1:87500-90000 GCA_026901105.3 Galaxias olidus | reverse complement strand
GCACCATGTAAAATAGTCCCCCCACCCCCACCTACAAACAGGAAGCAGCCAAGGCGAAATGTCCCCTCCCAGCAAGTCTTAATAGTGTATAATAAATCTCCCCCACCCCTACTCCTAGATCTGTATTTAAAAATGTCCTGATTGATAAATGCGGGGCAGTGCCCGCGCTGAAAAGCATTCCGTCGGAAAGATGAATGGTGTGGGTGCGTTCGTACCGGAGAGAGAGAGAGAGAGAGAGAGAGAGAGGGGGGGGGGGGACAGAATGAAAGAAAGAGAGTGGGAGCAATGGTGGAAATACCCTAACCTTTTTTTTGAGGGGGAGGGGTGCAGATGAGTTTGACAGAGTGCCCTGTTGGCTAGCATCGCTAACGGTGAATGAAATGCATCAGGAGACGTTACATTAACCCAACAGCGAGAGAGACAGGGGTAGAGAGACATATATATATATATATATATATATACAGAGAGAGAGAGAGAGAGAGAGAGAGAGAGAGAGAGAGAGAGAGAGAGAGAGAGAGAGAGAGAGAGAGAGAGAGAGAGAGAGAGTGGGGGGGACAAAGAGAGAGAGGGAGAGAGAGAGAGAGAGAGACAGAGAGAGAGTGGGGGGGACAAAGAGAGAGAGGGAGAGAGAGAGAGAGAGAGAGAGAGAGAGAGGGGGGACAAAGAGAGAGAGGGAGAGAGAGAGAGAGAGAGAGAGAGAGAGAGTGGGGGGGGACAAAGAGAGAGAAGGAGAGAGAGAGAGAGAGGGGGGCTATTAAGAGAGAGAGAGGAGAGAGAGAGAGAGAGATGAGAGAGAGAGAGAGTTGGAGGGAGAGAGAGAGAGGGAGGGAGAGAGAGAGAGAGAGAGAGAGAGAGTGGGGGGGGACAAAGAGAGAGAAGGAGAGAGAGAGAGAGTGGAGGGGGGCTATTAAGAGAGAGAGGGAGAGAGAGAGAGAGAGAGAGAGAGAGAGTTGGAGGGAGAGAGAGAGAGAGGGAGAGAGGGAGGGAGGGAGGGAGGTAGGGGGGACAAAGAGAGAGAAGGAGAGAGAGAGAGAGTGGAGGGGGGGCGATAAAGAGAGAGAGGGAGGGAGAGAGAGAGAGAGAGAGTTGGAGGGAGAGAGAGAGAGAGAGAGAGAGAGAGAGAGGGAGAGAGAGAGAGAGAATAAATCCATTCCTATGTTGTTTGTCTTGTCACACACTTCATATTGCTTTCCATTCGGGTTTTCCCCTCGTCTATCACACCTTGCCCACTCTCTCTTCTCTTCTTCTTTCAATCCCCCTCTTTCATTCCTTTCTGCCTGCGTCGGTTTACTTTTCTCCTCCGCCCCTGTCCTTTCTTTTTCCTCCCTTATTTTGTCCCTCCATCTATATCTTATCTTTCTCTCACCCCTCCATTTCATTTCTCTCCTTTCGTTTTTCATCGGACTCCCTATCGATTCTTACTCCATCTTTTTCTCTTCCCCTTTGTTCCCCTGTTCCTCCCCCCCTCTATCTCTCTCTCTCTCTCCTCTCCTGCGTGGAACCCTTCTCCTCCTCCGTTCCCCTCTTCTCCACACCCAGTGAAGGAGGCTCCATCCCCTCTTCCTATAACCCTGTGGGGTCCTCCGGAGCTGGACCCATGAGACGATGCAGAGCACCATAACCTGGAGGGGATGGGACTGGCCTGGTCAACACCCATGCAGACCCAGCTGACCTGGAGGGGATGGGACTGGCCTGGTCAACACCCATGCAGACCGACCTGACCTGGAGGGGATGGGAGAGGAAGAGGTACTTGCCCTGGCTCTTTGCTGGTGGGGGTGTGGCTGGCCAGGCCAACATTCACGCAGAGCTACTTGCATTACATTACAGTCATTTAGCAGACGCTTTTATCCAAAACTACTTATAATGAAATTTCAAGGGGCAGTCCCCCTGGAGCAACTTAGGGTTAAGTGCCTTGCTCAAGGACACGCTAGTGGTGGTGTTCCCAGCTCGAACTCGTGACCTTTTGGTCACCAGGTGGCAGTTCCACCCACAAGGCCCCCGCTATCCACTCTCCCTGGGCCTTTGCTGGTGGGGATGTGGCCGGCCAGGGTGACACCTCCGTGGGGTCAGTCAGCAACGTCGAGCAGGCCTCCTGGTTCATCCACAATATTACCCTGCAGGGCAGGTGGAAAGCTGGGGGCAAACGTATCAATACGTAGATATGCATGGTGTTGATAGACGTTACCATATTGTTGCAATGTATTATCTGCTCTTTTTTATCATCTAATATGTTATCTGCTGTTGCTATGTAGTATTTGGCATTGCATTATTTTTAAGGTATACTTCAGATATACTGTTCAAACATCTCAAATCAAAAAAGTATGTGTATCTATATGTTGACTTTCATATTGGTTTTTTTTCATGATTTTACATTGGCTTCTATGTGCTTCAGTCTGCCTGGTTAAATAAATAACAACATTTTTATTATCGATCTACAAGAGTGTGATATCACCTGGAATATTGAGGAACTGTTTGCCATACTGTACAAGCCCTTTCACCT
>JAPMUY010002113.1:75000-82500 GCA_026901105.3 Galaxias olidus | reverse complement strand
TATATTTTTTATTGTTTACTGATCATTCACGGCTGAATAAAATACATCTCGGGGGTAATATTCTTGAAAATTTGAGAATAAAATGCGGTGAAGTCAACACAGTCAGTCTCTCTTTCTGCTCATCTTCACACAGTCTTTATTGATATAATTTATAACGAGGCGTCAGACGGAGCTGTTTCCTCATCTGAAAGTCGTCCCACTAAAACAGATAGTCCGTGCTTCACTTCAGGAACATGTAACCAGCTTTAGGTTGTTCAGACTTTGAAACAAAGCTTGTTAACAGGAAGGCTATGTTTTTATTTTTTTCCGCAGACCGTCGATTCTTTTTCCCAATGTGCTCGGTTACGTAATAAAAACTAAAACTAGACTTGTCATCGAGGAACCGTTTTTATTGATTGGCGAATCAATGAAAAATAATTGAATAGTATTTGTCTTTTATAAAAATAAGTGAAAGAGATTTAACAAGAAGATTGAAAAAGACAATAACCGCCGATAGTTTCAACAAAGCGAGCCCGTCAAGACTTTAAGTGGCTTAATCGGACCAGTATCAGTGGAGTAGGGGCAATAGGACCACACCACAGAAAGGACCACTGTAATTCACTTTTGATTGCTGGTCAATTTGCCCCGTGGGCCTTGACCTTGCTGGCGGGGCACGTTGCACTTGCTTTCTGGGCAGGGGGGGGGGGGGGGGATTGAATGCTGCCACAGTCTGTCTGACAGTGGCGGCACTGTAGGCGTGTGTGTGTGTGTGTGTGTGTGTGTGTTTGTCTGTCTGGTGGCGCTGGCGACATATGTCGTGTGTCTGTCTGTCTGGCAGTTGCGTTGCTGGTGGCGGGTGTGTGCGTCTGCATCTGTCTGTCTGGTAGTGTGTGTGTGCGTGTGTGTGTGTGTGGCAGTGGCGGTGTGTGTGTGTGTGTATGTGTGTGTTTCTGTCTGGCTGGCAGTGGCGGCACTGGCGACGTGTGTGTGTCTGTGACTGTGTGTGTGTGTGTGTGTGTGTGTGAGTGTGTGTGTGTGCGTTTTGAGGTGGACCTAATGGACAAGAGGGTTTAGACAAACGCGTCTTTTCGTCTGCTGCCAACACCTCCCCTCGTTTTATAGACTGTCTCCTAGTCCAGAGGTCAACTCTCTGATTTTATATAAAACAGACCCAGAGAGAGAGAGAGAGAGGGAGGGAGGGAGAGAAGAGAGAGAGAGAGGGAGGGAGGGAGGGAGAGAGCGAGAGAGAGAGAGGGGGAGGGAGGGAGAGAGAGAGAGAGAGAGAGAGAGAGAGAGAGAGAGAGAGAGAGAGAGAGAGAGAGGGAGAGAGAGAGAGAGAGAGAGAGAGAGAGAGAGAGAGAGCGAGAGAGAGATACATACAGACAGAGAAAGAGAGAGAGAGAGAGACAGAGAGAGAGACATAGAGAGACAGAGAGAGAGAGAGAGACAGAAAGAGAGAGACGGAAAGAGAGAGAGAGAGAGACGGAAAGAGAGAGAGAGAGACCCCTCTCCAATTCCAATAAGCCTTCTCTCAGATGGCACCGTGGATCAAGATGGACAGCCGCTCGCTCACCTAAACCTTTAATAATTTAATAATTCACTGTCTGAAGGTGTTTAGGTGAACTCTTGCTTCTGCGTCTGTGAATTTACCACTTATGCTCCACACTCTCCCCGAACTACCCTCTCTCTCTTTCTCTCTCTCTCTCTCTCTCTCTCTCCATTCCTTATCCTCCTCTAGCCCTCCAAGCCAGGCTGTTTTACCCTTGACATTTGTAGATGGCAGATAGTCGTGTAATATACAGTCACAGAGCTGGTGGCTGTCTGAGGGTGGTAGGGGGGTGGAGTGAGGGAGGGGGGGGGGGGGGGGGTTCCTTCTGGAAGGAGTGGCTGATGTCTAGGTAAACAGGAATCCTATTATTCTTTATTGTGTGCTGGGCGCTGGTAAGACTGTTGCCCGCCGCCCGCCACCTCTCTTTGGGGAGGGAGAGATAAAGGAGTTCTTAATGTCAATATGAAGGAGGTGGGGGCCGCACAGAGACGGGGGCCGCACGGCGACGGGGGCCGCATGGCAACGGGGCCTCCCAGCTCCTATCGCCTCCTCGCTCCTTAAACACCACCAACCTCTCCTGGATATTGTTTTAATATCCTGTGTGTGTGTGTGTGTGTTACTCTAGTATGAAACCTCTCTGTATGTGTGTGTTTGTGTGTGTGTAGTTGTATAAATAGGTTTGAGGATCCACGTGTTTGTTTCTGTGTGTGTAAAGTACGTGTGTGTGTGTGTGTGTGTGTGTGTGTGTGTGTGTGTGTGTGTGTGTGTGTGTGTGAGGGTTCTTCATCGCTCTCCAGCTGAAACATGGCGTCTCTTTTCCTGTTCTTTTCTGGGGGCAGCGGCAGCGCTTGTCTCGGCTAGCTAATATTAGCAAGGCTGAGGGTTTCTATGGGGATCAACAGATACCAGGGGGAAGGAATGCAAGGTGGATGGATAATTAGCCAAGAGAGAGAGAGAGAGAGAGAGAGAGAGAGAGAGAGAGAGAGAGAGAGAGAGAGAGAGAGAGGAGAGAGAGAGAGAGAGAGAGAGAGAGAGAGAGAGAGAGAGAGAGAGCAGGGATGACAGGTGGATGTGGAGGTTGGGTGGCGATGGAGCCAGACCACTCCTTAATTAAAATTAATGATCTGTGATGCATAGGAAAAAATGTGCTCTTTTTCATGTTACGCACCTCCACACACCTCCAAACACACACACACACACACACACAAAAACACACACACACACACACACACACACACACACACACACACACACACACAGTGATCTGTGATCAGAGACTCCTCTTCATCGTCCCTCGTCTCTTTCCTCGGCAGAGTGACGTGTACATTTTGTCTGCTTGTTGTTCCAATTACCTAACTGTTAGATGCCTTGATTGATACACTGCGTGTGTGTGTGTTTGTGTGTGTGTGTGTGTTTGTGTGTGTGTGTGCCAATGAGAGATTGAGTATATCTCTGCGAATGTCTGAGTGTTGTATTCTAGTGTTGCTGAGTACAGGTGTGTGTGTGTGTGTGTGTGTGTGTGTGTGTGTGTGTGTGTGTGTGTTTGTGTGTGTGTGTGTCCCAGCGCAGGCTGACTAATTTAAATCCAGATGGACTTCATCGCTGCATCTGGACAGCAGAAGAAGAAGCTCCAGCAACAGCTCGGCATCCTGGGATAGGTCTGCGATGAGACAGTCAGGGAGCATCCCCATCACTGAACTGGTACAGCTGTGTGTGTATCTGTATGTATGTGTGTGTGTGTGTGTGTGTGTGTGTGTGTGTGTGTGTGTGTGTGTGTGTGTGTGTGTGTGTGTGTGTGTGTGTGTGTGTGTGTGTGTGTGTGTGTGTGTGTGTGCGTGTGTGCACATGCATGTACGTGACTGCTGGAGTTTAAGAACCTAGCTGCATCACTTCTAAACAAAATATGCCCTGTTTTCACATGGAAGTGTTATTTATTTGTATTTGATTGTGATTATTTCTTTCTGCTACTATAATATAGCAACAACAACAAAAAAAAGAAAAGAAAAAGCAGATTGATTTTATGAAGAATTTACAACGTAAAACATAAAAGAATATTACAACTTGTTTAAATGTAGCGGTCCGTCAGGATCTTTGTGGCTTTAAAGTAGAGTCTTAATTAGAACGTCCGTTTGTAGGTGAAAGAAAAAACAGCAGGTTTAATAGTGTGTGTGTGTGTGTGTGTGTGTGTGTGTGTGAGTGTGTGTGTGTGTGTGTGTGTGTGTGTGTGTGTGTGTGTGTTTGCGTTTGCTTGACTCTGCGTGTGTTGAATTGTGAAATGGCTGGGTGTATACACGTGTTCCCTGTGAAGTGACCGGTAAAGATATCACAGGACAACAGGCGTACAGAGACAACACACACACACACACACACACACACACACACACACACACACACACACACACACACACAATTAGGTCCTTAAAGGGAAACCTCACCGATTTTCTTAAACAATATATGTTGCTGTATAATAAGTATATTGTGCAAGTTCGGTTCATAGGGTCAATGTAAGTGACATTCACATATTTTACCGACCACCGGCATTTAAATGGTTTATTCATTGTACACCACAATGCCCATAGATCATTGCGCAAATCAAACTCAGAACCAGCAAAGGCTCTCCCCTTGGCTGGAAACGGTGGTAGTTTAAAAGTATTCAGGAAGGACCCCCGATGACGCAATAGAGAGTAATTTTCGCAACTCATTTGACATTCTGCTGTTTCATTGTGAAATGCCAAATGACAATACAATGCTTAAAATACAACATTGGGATCTGATGAAAAACATATCAAAAGATTCAAAATGGGTGAACTTTTGCTTTCATGTAAATACTTGGTCCATTTAACACGCAAGAACATTCAGTCACTTCGAGCTTGCTTTGTTTACCGTGTTGTGTCTTGACAGCTAACTATATTGGTTTGAAGTGTGTCAATTATTGTAGTCGCTGCATTGTGCTGAGCCAAAACTTTGTTCCAGACGCTTCTCATTGGAGACCAGATTCTTGTTTAAATTTTTTTCTGGGTTTTATTCTTTAACTGAGTTCTGAAAGAGTGTAGGAGTGCATCCCACATTTGAACTTTCTTAAACTGTTGTTATGGAGAGCACGAAACCAAGTCCATTTTTAGGCGCAGCAGTCTGTTAAAGGCAATTAAGGAGACGCTGGTACAGTCAGGAGGAGTTTCAGAACGTGTCCGTGATTAAATGATAAGCAACGGTCTCCATGGAAACCCAGGGAAGATCACGTACCGCACCGCACACACAAACAGACGCACACCACGCACACCCTTTTTTTTCATATGGCCTCGGCGATTAAGACACGCACGCACATAACCACACACACACACACACACACACACACACACACACACACACACTGTACACTGACTCTACCGACTGTGTAAATCTCTATGTACTAATTAGCTCCGTAGTTTAATCAACTGCACCAAACATTTTTATTAAGAGCGAAAGGTCATGCGAGGTCAACGCAGCGCAGATCCTTAAAAAATAAAATATAAATCCTTTTTTTTCCCCCCCTGGCGATAAATATCAGCGGGCCAGTCCATAGAGAGGGAGAGTAAATGAGGTCTGTGTTTCTCACTCGGAGAAGTCTGGTGGCGTTGTGTGTAATTAGCTGTTCTTTAGACTCCCTCAGGTCGCGGCAACAGGAAAAAAAAAACAGACCTGGGCTTCGTTTAGTTGGAGTTATGTAAGGAGGTAAGAAATGTAATAATAGGCCTACACTAAAGAAATAAAATACTTTTAGAAAATAAATAATTGGTTGACTGAAATGCATCGATTGGATTGCTTTGGGAATGAAATAAAACTGAGAGAAAAGCAAGTTTCTTTACTTGCTGAAATCATTTTGTTTTTTTTTGTTTTTGGAGACTGATGTTAGATGCCGCTTTCTTGTCCAAACACATTTAACACACGCATATTCTGACAGTAAAAATAAATTGGATAGTCAAACCGACTTCACCATAATCAAAATGTACATCCAGTCAGAACCGGTTAGAACGCCGGTTGAACACCTTCCTCTCTGTTAATTCATGTCCCCCCCCCCCCCCCCCCCCCCCCCCCCCCCCCCCCCCCCCATCGTCAGTTTAGACGGAGGGCCGCCGTTCCACATTACAAGTCACCAACGGAAGGTAAATCAAGTGATTCTGATTGAAATCAGTCGCTGTCGTCCTCGGCAACGCGAGAGCGGGTGGGAGATGTAAGAGGTGTTGACTAATTACCTGTTAATTAACGCCGTGAATTCCCTCATTAGGCCGTGGGTTAATTAGGTTACGCTTGCACAGCAGTCCTGTGGAAGGGGGACGTTTTTTACGTTCCCCCTTCTTTTTCTCCGCGACGTTATGCGGCCCCGACAGACTCCTTGTCGGTTTGGATTTGAATCTGGGGTGGAGACGAGAAGTGACTACTGCCATACTTTCATTTATTATAAATACATACGTTATAATGTTCGCCCTGTGTCGGGTGGGATAGGCTCCAGCCCCCCCCCCCCCCCGCGACCCTGCATAGGATAAGCGGTATAGCTAATGGATGGATGGATGGACATTATAATTGACACAGCTTGACTATTCAAGGCAAGTATATATATTTACAAGTACAAGTATTTATATTTTTATAGCAAAGTACTATTGTGATACCAACTTTTTTTTATAATTTATATATATTTTTTTTTTAAATGCCTAAGTTGTCTCCAAAACTATCAGGATCCAAAATCTAAAAAATAATTGTGTTCTTTGACATAATTAGTTACCTGTTGCCATTATGTACGTGTCAGATTGGCGCCGCTGTGGCCCTTCAAAGCTCATTTTGAAGTGAAACTCATCACAGCGAAGAATCAGCGATCTCAGTGAAAACGCACTCAGAGAACAGACAAAGACCTGCTGAATCAATAGAGAAACGTACTGGTACAAATGACTGGCTCAAAGTCCTGCATATACAAAGGGCTGCAGTCTGAGATGGTTGGTTGGATGGTTCCTTTCAGAGCTAATCATCAAACGGGAGGCTAAAGGCCTAAGCCACATGCCGTTACAGACATTACATTCTGACCCTCTGTTGCTGCCTGTCATCCTCGGTTGTTTACCCTGGCTACCGTTAACTGCAACAGCAATAGGTCCAAAAACAAAGGCACCCACACACACACACACACACACAAACACACACACACACACACACACACACACACATCTGAAAAACTCCACGGCGTGGAAGAACGAGAGAGTTGGAGAGAGAGAGTGGAAAAAAGAAAAAAGGGGTGGAAACCACAACAGTCACCCAACAACAACAACAACAACAACAACAACAACAGCCAACCTGGCAACCCTGGAGTCACACTCCAGCAGTTTGTATTTACCTAACTAGCAAATTAGGAGGAAGCCTCTGCTCCACGCTGCCTACAGAAGGCACAGGGGGGGGTTGAGAGGTGGGGGGGGGGGGGGGGGTCAAACGGATAGAGAAAGGAGTGGGAAAAAGAGTAAGAAAAAAAAAAACCCAGATAAGGCCAAACTCTGCGGCTTCATTAGCTGCTGCTGCATGTTTACGGTTTATAAATATCCCCTTAATTGGGGGATGAAATCGGGGTACGGCAACTGGCTCTCCCGCTCCGATGAAGAGGCCAGCGGTTGAGGTGGTGTCGGGGAGGGGGGGGGGGGGGGGGGCCGGGCGTGACAGAGCGAACGATCCGCTTTTGTTTTCCCTGATGTGACGGACCTCGCCCCTGTCTCTGACGGAGCGTGTTCCCACTGTCCTGTGGGATCGGCCTGGTGTGACGGGGTGTCGTGGGGACGCAGCGCTAGAGGAGGAGCCTGGGGGGGGGGGGGGGGGGCTTTGCTCTCTTAGGAAAACCAAAAGAAAACTTTGGCGGATTGTTTGGTTTTGTTGTTTTTTCTAGACGTGCTGGGCAGACTCCGCTTGTCGTTGGAGGGGAGAGGGGGGAGGCGCGGTTGGTTCGGAGGGGAGGAGGCGTG
>JAPMUY010002113.1:35000-37500 GCA_026901105.3 Galaxias olidus | reverse complement strand
ATTGGACAGGACCAGGTGAATGGCGATGGGGGGTTGACTTTAATGGCGGACGGACGGACACCTGAATGTAGAATGAGAGAGAGAGGGGAGACACAGATGGAAGATAGAAAGACACAACAAGGACACACACACACACACACACAAACACACACACACACACACTCGGGCAGGTGTGGAAGCGTAACATTGGAACACAGGAAGTGACAAACACCAAGGTGGAAACACTGGGCCTTCATCCCCTACTCCCGCCCAAACACTTTCTGATGGTCTCCCTTTGTTCTCTTTCTATTTATTTGTTGTTTGGTTCATTCTTGCATCCCTCCCTCCCTCCCTCACTCCCCCTCTCCCCCTCTCTCTCTCTTTTGGACTGTTTGTTTTATTGGAAGTCGGTGGAATCCCATTCTGCTCATCACGCGTATATATATACTGTGCTTTAGCTCTTGAATAAATCAAGGTAAATTGCTATGACTGGCTCTTGCTGGGGACACAAGTGCCTAAATCGAATATCCTCTCTTCAAATCCCGGCAGGGAATTGTATTTCCCCGTCTCCTCCGCGGTTGAACTCTCCCTGCCTCTCAGCGCTGCTCCGACTCGAATATATAGTGGCACATTTTTAGTTACCGTGGTGATTTCTTTTTTTTTTTTTTTCTTAATTTCTCACAAGTCCTTCCCCCGGTTCCAAGTCAAAAGAACTGATGGCTTTGTACATGTTGTGTGTCTCAGAGTCACGGGCGAACGGCATTCAACTCTGGGTTGAATACACAACTCTCTCTCTCTCTCTCTCCTTTTCTCTTTTGATGTGGGATTGAATTGAAGCCGTACTGGTCAGGGATTCATATTTATTCACTTTCCCGTTCCCACTGCTATCATCTTTGGAAAGGGTTGTAAAAAGGGATATTAGGCCTGAAAGTAAACCATGTTTTAGACTGCTGATTTTGCACGCGTACATTCTCGCCCAAAAAAATATGCTTACCCAAACTTACCTTGGTACAATAACGCATACACATACATACATAAATACAGACCCACACACACACACTCACACAGGCTGGATGATAGAGGGGAAACACACACACACTCACACAGGCTGGATGATAGAGGGGAAACACACAGAGGCAGACACACACACACACACACACACACACACTCATACAGGCTGGATGATAGAGGGGAAACACACACACACTCACACAGGCTGGATGTCTTTGTAGAGAGGAAAGGTAGCGGCTCTATAGCTGCCTGCCTGCTGACGGTTATTGAATCTATCAAAACCTATAGCCTGCCTCTCTTTATGGAAATAGCCTGCCTCTCTTTATGGGGGGGGAGAGAAAGGGAGGGTGAGAGAGAGACACAGAGAGAGAGAAATAGAGAGAGAGGAGAGAAATAGAGAGATATATAAAGAGAGAGGGGGGGGAGAGAGAGAAAGAGAGGCCTCGAGGTAGAGGCCAAACAAACAAACACACACACACACACATATACACACTCACACACACACACACACACACACACACACACACACACACACACAGCCCCCAGCCTCCTCCTCCTCTATAGCCAGGCTGTTTCAGCCCATAGCACCTCCTCCTCTGCAGCACGAGGCCCCCAGCCACCTCTTCCTCCTTAGCCAGGCTGTTTTAGCCCCCATGCTAGCCAGGCTGTTTTAGCCCCCATGCTAGCCAGGCTGTTTTAGCCCCCATGCTAGCCAGGCTGTTTTAGCCCCCATGCTAGCCAGGCTGTTTTAGCCCCCATGCTAGCCAGGCTGTTTTAGCCCCCATGCTAGCCAGGCTGTTTTAGCCCCCATGCTAGCCAGGCTGTTTTAGGCCCCATGCTAGCCAGGCTGTTTTAGCCCCCATGCTAGCCAGGCTGTTTTAGCCCCCATGCTAGCCAGGCTGTTTTAGCCCCCATGCTAGCCAGGCTGTTTTAGCCCCCATGCTAGCCAGGCTGTTTTAGCCCCCATGCTAGCCAGGCTGTTTTAGCCCCCATGCTAGCCAGGCTGTTTTAGCCCCCATGCTAGCCAGGCTGTTTTAGCCCCCATGCTAGCCAGGCTGTTTTAGGCTTCCCCACGTGATTATTACAGTGCTGCTTGAGGTGCACGTGTGAAACAGGAAGTCCCATGTTGGGCCCCTGGAACGTCAGTGTGGGTTCACGACCTCGACCTCAGAACGTGCGTTACCCACGAGGCAGAGGAACGGCGGTAACGGGAGAGAGGAAGAGATGGAGAGTGTAACGGGACGAGGCGGAGAGAGGGAGAGAGAGAGAGAAAGGAGGTATTTTCTAGAGAAGTAATGGGGGCATTCCCAGATGTTTTGATCATTATTCTTTTATTCGTGGTTCCAGCGCCCTGATGAGTAGTTCCTGCAGTGTTGCGCTAGTTAACAGAGCTTTACAAAACCTGAATATATAACCAGAGAGGAAAGGAAGAAAAGAAGGAAGGAAGCAAGGAAGGAAGGAAAGAAGGAAGGGAAGGAAGGAAAGAGTCAGAAACGTTTTGTAGGAGGAG
>JAPMUY010002113.1:7500-15000 GCA_026901105.3 Galaxias olidus | reverse complement strand
CCTCTCTCCCTCTCTCTCTCTCCCTCTCTTTGCTCCTTTGTTCACGCAGTGACCAGGGAGTAATCAGACTTTGAATCTGAATGCAAATTGAATTTCAATCTGTGAATAAACATCTCCACTCTTAATGTGTTGGTGCCGCCTTTCTCTTCCTCGGATGAATTAATGTTCTCCTGATGCCCCCCCCCCCCCTCTCCCCTTGACGAACTCGTTCAATCCCTGCGCACGGGATCTGAAGTACCGCCGCATTGCTGAGACCCTTTGAATTAATGGAAGGATTTTAATTGTCTAATAGGAAAATGGAGGGAAAAGTTTGCCGCCATGCAAGTCAGAGAGCCGTCAGTCGCTGCCGGCCCCCTTCAGTGTCGTTGGTTTGTGTTTCACGTGATTAGTTTGCAATTCATTCTCACTGTTCATAGGAGTCTCTCCTACCTCAACATGAGAGTGAAGCAATCATCACAACAAAAAAAGAGAACGTTATTACGTCTCATTGTTCGTTTACAATGGATACTTTTCTTGCGCAAATTGATGTTTGGCAATAGAAAAGAAGCCAGCGCACAAGGCCACATGAAAACGTTTCATTTCCGTGAAATAGAACGTACCCTGGAAAAACGCACGGCCATTTTTCAAAGAAGTTCATATGTATGCAAAAGAGGACCTCCACTTACCCAGAGGGTCTCCTATTGACAGCACATGGTAGAACCGTCTGAATAAGGACCCTCTGCCAGAGATAGTTTCAGGGACCAACACAAAGGTGCCATTTCGGCTACAGCACCTCCCTCACAGCTTCTGTGGCCTTCTTGAATCTTTCCCTTTTAAATGAGGAGGAGGAGGGGAGATGTAATTCTGAGGAAGCTCGTTTAGAGCGTCGCCGTCCTCCTCCAAAGCGAGAGAGGCCGCGTTGCGTCGCCCGCGTTTTGAAAAGCGGTAAACGAGTGTACGTTCACGACCGCGTCCTCCCACTCGGAAATCTCCGGCCTCAGTCAATCGCCGTACGTTTGTCTAAGAGGCCAGAGAAAGGCAGTGTAAGGACACCAGAGGAGGTGTGTGTGTGTCTCTGTGTGTGTGTGTGTGTGTGTGTGTGTGTGTGTGTGTGTGGGAGGGGGTTGGCCGTGTGGAGCCCAAAAAACAATACGCCGCAATCTCGGCGGTTACAATCAGCGTGTCTTGTCGGAGGTCCTCCAAGGCTGCCTGTGGGTGTTTTCAACGCGCTGAATCAGGAGGGCACGGAGGCGTCGCTGTTGTCGCACATGGCAATGGCATTTTCCGAACACGGAATAGAGAGAGAGAGAGAGAGAGAGAGAGAGAGAGAGAGAGAGAGAGAGAGAGAGAGAGAGAGAGAGAGACAGAAAACAGAGCCTGATTGACGCCACCTCACGTGAGTCCTCCCATTCTCCTACTTTGATGAAGAGTCCGCGTGATGAAGTCCATTCACGTGGTCGTTCGATGGCTCCCTGCCTCCACGGAGAGCCAGCGGAGCTTTTCAGAGGTCCTGCGTAAGCTTTCAGGATCAGATCTCCTCGACGGTTTGATATACGAAACCTTCTGAAAACGCGCTTCTGTCGAGGTTGTTATTGTGCCGGGGATCAAGGCAGTGGGCGTTCATCGACGTTTCGACGACGGAGACGGGCGCGTTGTTCGGAAAGGAAACGCTACGGAGGGAATGTGATTGTGTCTCGGCACGGTGGAACCTTCGCCTGTTGAATGAGAACAGCGCGTCGGGAAAAACTTTGAAGAGTTCTGGATCCTTCACTTTGTCACTTTTGAAAGGACGCCATGGCGCTCTGAGGAGAAATACCTGTCGGCGTTGGCACCCCTTTCAAAATGGGTGTCCTTGTGCATTGAAATGTCGACGGTGGCGGAGGGCTGTTGTGGTCTTTCTCTTGAATCAATACGTGTTCGTTAACCAAAAAACATTCAACATTTAGCCCCCCACCCCCACCCCCCCCCCCCCCACCCCACCCCGAAGCTCAAATTCACCGTCTAATTATTGACTTTTGGTGTTTGTGCAGTGAAGGGTGTTCTACAGAGATGTGACTACCCGGGGACCGTTTCACGGGAGCAAAGAGTGCATTTCTTAGTACAGCGGCTTTGGCATTAACATACCTACACAGCAAAAAAATCAATGTCCCCCCTCCTCGCGTGAAGAATAACACCCCTTAAATAAGCTGTCATGAAAAACGGATCATGGCTTTCGTCCGCCAGAGCGCCGCGCCCCGAGCCAGTGGAGACGCTGCACCGGACGAGGCCGTTCCCAGGAGTCTGGCCGTGTTCGTATTCCACGTGTCTGTCCCGCGTGTAAACGGACAGGGAGGCCCCCGGAATGAGCCCGCTGTCTGTCCGTCTGCTGGGGGGGGGGGGGGGTTAAGGAGCTGGACCGCTCAGGGTTGTTTTGGTCATCGATCGGGCGCCCGCTTTGCGTATCGAGACGCGTGCACGTGCTGTGTCCAGTCTGAGGCGTGGCGTGCACGTTGTCTGGTGTGTCCAGTCTGCATCACAGCGTGCACGTGGTGTGTCCAGTCTGAGGTGCGGCGTGCACGTTGTCCGGTGTGTCCAGTCTGCATCACAGCGTGCACGTGGTGTGTCCAGTCTGAGGTGCGGCGTGCACGTTGTCCGGTGTGTCCAGTCTGCATCACAGCGTGCACGTGGTGTGTCCAGTCTGAGGTGCGGCGTGCACGTTGTCTGGTGTGTCCAGTTTGCATCACAGTGTGCACGTGGTGTGTCCAGTCTGAGGCGTGGCGTGCACGTTGTCTGGTGTGTCCAGTCTGCATCACAGCGTGCACGTGCTGTGTCCGGTCTGAGGCGTGGCATGCACGTTGTCTGGTGTGTCCAGTCTGCATCACAGCGTGCACGTGGTGTGTCCAGTCTGAGGCACGTTGTCTGGTGTGTCCAGTCTGCATCACAGCGTGCACGTTGTCGGGTGTGTCCAGTCTGCATCACAGCGTGCACGTGGTGTGTCCAGTCTGAGGTGCGGCGTGCACGTTGTCTGGTGTGTCCACAAAGCAGAGCAGCAGGGTTCTGTGTCCTCTGACATGCCATAGCATGGCCTGGACAGAGAGACCTATATATATACACTGTATGATTTGTACTCTATCTGTAACCTAGGCAACAATAACAGTTTGTATGGTAGCGGTAACCTAGGCAACAGTAGGGTTTTGACTATACCTGTAAGGTAGGCAACAGTTGGATTTTTAGTGCGTAGCTGTAACCGAGGCTACCGCGTGGTTTGCACTGTAGCTGTATCCTTGGTAACCCGATGGGTTTGTAACTGTAGCCTTTTACGGCAGACCACGGTGGGTAGGTATTATACCAGCCTTGTGAATAGGACAGTGCCTCGCCTCCCCTCCCCTCCCCTGCAAAAGGCCAAACACTATCAGTAGAGGAAGAAAAGAGGGGAGGCAGGAAGAGAGATGAAAAAGAAAAGCAGGGAAGAGGCACGAAGCAAAAGAGAGTTCAACAATGCCGAGAGTCAGGAAAGACAGAGAGATAGATACACAGAGAGAGACAGAAGGAGAGAGAGAGAGAGGGAGAGAGAGAGAGAGAGACACAGAGAGAGAGAGAAGGAGAGAGAGAGAGGGAGAGAGAGAGAGAGGGAGAGAGAGAGGGAGGGAGAGAGAGAGAGGGAGAGAGAGAGACAGAGAGAGACAGAGAGAGCGATCTGAAAGCATGTGCGGATGTCAGAGAAGGGCTGAAAGAAAACTAAAATCAATGCCACACAGCCGCACAGTTTCCCAGAGCAGATTGAGAGAGAAAAAAATATATATAAGCCGTAAAGAAAAGAGAGCCCTGTTGTCTCAAAACTGCTCTGAGGGTTCTGCCTTCGATCTCTCCGGCGAGAGTCGGCCTGAATTGGGGGGGGGGGGGGGGGGGGTAAATGCGTTTCAGCGGGAGCGCCCGCGTATTGGAAGTGCGTCGGCAGCCCGACGAGGAAAAGGCCTAATGGACGTTTCCATACACAACACTTAGGAGGCTCCATCTAACGGGCAGGATCACCGGAGGATCCCACCGCCCCGTGTTCCCTGTCTCCCCGTCCGTCACTCCGACTGGAACCAGAACGTGTTCCATTTAGGGAGTAAAAATAGAAGACAGACAGGGAGGGAGGGAGGGAGGGAGGGAGGGAGGGAGGGAGGGAGGGAGGGACAGACATTGTGTCAGTGAATGAGCATACATCTCTCTACATTTCTCTCTTTCTCTATCTCTCTCTCGCTCTCCATCTGTCTATCTTTCTTTCTCCTGCTCTTACTTTCTCTCGCTTTATCTCTCTCTCTCTTTCTCACTCTCTCTGTCTCGGCTTATTGCTCTCCCTCACTCTATCTCTCTCTATTCCTGTCTTTCTCTCTCTCTCTCTCTCTCTCTCTCTCTCTCTCTCTCTCTAGCTCGCTCTCTTTGCCACTCTCTAATTTTGTCTATCTCTGTTTCTCTTTCTCTCTTTCTCTCTCTCTCTAGCTCTCTCTCTATCTCTCTCTTTGTTTCTTTATATTTCTTTCTTTGCTTCTCTCTCTCTCTCTCTCTGTCGCTATCTCCATTTGTCTCTCTTTGTTTCTTTCTCTTTCTTTCCTTCTCTCGCTCTCTCTCTAGCTCTTGTTCTCAGTCATTCCCCGTGACAACCCCTCTCCTTCTAGCTGCCAAAGGGATAGTTTCATATAGTTTCATATTTCCGCCAGTGAACCTGCTGACCCTGGAAGTTGTGAATATATGTTCATATGATTTGACTTCCATGTCTTTGCGTTGATTCAAATCCACTGTGAATCTCCCAAACCGTCATAATGAATCAGTGATGAATCATGATAGATTTCCCTCCGTCTGTGTATGAATGCATCGCTGGGTGCAGGTTCCAGATCTCTGCGTTTTAACACTAGCTGTGTTTCCAACCAGCGTAGATGTTTGTACACCCAGCCTCCAGTTTTCCACGAAGCGCCTTCTCCTTCCTACTGGTTTCCACAAACAGACCAATTATACCTATTTCTGTCTGGCAAAACAAGCCTTTTATATCGGGATCTATTCTCGTTATGCTTTGGTCCATTTCCTCCTACCATTCCAGCACCACCCTCCCCCCTCGCTCCCTCTCCTCCCCCCTGTTTCCCTCCCTCCCTCCTTCCTCTCCCCATGTCTCCCCCACAGTGCCTCCACCTCCTACAGAAGCATGAGTGGGCGTTTAAGTGCGACACCCTGTCCCAGCTAACGGACACGTCCCTCCCCCCCCCGCGTCCCCCCCCCCCCCTCGCACGCGTCGTTAAAAATAACCGTCCGGACGGCCTACCTATGCGCTCTATAATGGGCTGTGAACGCCGCGCAGCGGGGCGCCTTCGTGTCCCCTCGTCTTCCTCGTCCGCCGACGCCGTTTTGTTGCGGAGAGGAAGAGCGCTGACAGACAGAGAAGAACGACAGAGCAGGAGGAGGAGGAGGAGGAGGAGGAGGAGGAGGCGGCGGTGGCTGGCTGGCTGGCGGCGCGCTCACTGCCTGCGGTAACAAGCGCCGTCCCTAATGCGACTTCTAATGAAAGCCGATCTCCCCGCGGGTCCCCCGGAATAAACGTCTCCATTTAACTCAGCCAGGGGTCCGAGGCGCCGGGGAGACGGGGGGAGTTTTAAATACACAAACGACACGGCGCAGGCAAGTTTCAATTGGGAAAAACAGGGGGGAATAATTTGTTGTGACGACTGCTTCGGAGACCGAGAGTCAAACAACGGCGGAGGAACCCGCGTGCGCGCGCGCACACACACACGCACACACACACACACACACACACACGCACCTACACGCACACACATACACGCACACACACACACACACGCACACACATACACGCACACACACACACGCGCGCACACACACACACACACATGCTCGTGCGGAGATAGCACAGGTACACACTTGAGAGCCCATGCAGACAAACGCACGTGAGCGCCCCACACATTCATACATACACACATACACACACACACACACACACACATCACATGGCGGTCGACGACGCGGGCTTATTTTGGTGGAGGCGTAGCCGCGGCGGCGGCGGAGGAGCGTTTGTTACCGTTTCTGGTTCGCCGGTAATCCTTTGACGGTGTCAGTGTCTCTCTCTCTCAGAGACGTCTCCTCGCTGAGACGATGCCGTCGGCCGATAAGCCCGCTTCATCTCCCCCACCCCACGCGTGCGTGCGTGCGTGCGTGTGTGTGTGTGTGTGTGTGTGCGTGTGTGTGTGTCTGTGTGTGTGTGTGTGTGTGTGTGTGTGTGTGTGTGTGTGTGTGTGTGTGTGTGTGTGTGTGTGTCAGAGAGCCAAGAGAGTGTGAAGTGCACGGAGTGTCAGAGACAGACATACAAAGACAAGGTTTCCGAGTCTGTGATGCAGATCAGATAGGCCCGCCGAAAAGAGGATAAGCCAAGTGGTTCAGGCTTAGGTGTGTGTGTGTGTGTGTGTGTGTGTGTGTGTGTGTGTGGGGTGTGTGCGTGTGTGTGGGGTGTGCGTGTGTGTGGGGTGTGTGTGTGTGTGTGTGTGTGTGTGTGTGTGTGTGTGTGTGGTGCGTTTGTGTGTGTGTGTGTGTTTGTGGGGTGTGTGTGTGTGGGGTGTGCATGTGTGTGTGTGTGTGTGTGTGTGTGTGTGTGTGTGTGTGTGTGTGTGTGTGTGTGTGTGTGTGTGTGTGTATGTGTGGGACTGCGTGCCTTATACCAGTCAGCTCAGAGTGACTCTCCTGATAAGCCTTATTCCATCTGACTAACCTTTAATTAAATGAAAGGAATACTTAATGAATAGAGGGAGTACGCACTGATAGGGGTTTACTGTGTGTGTGTGTGTGTGTGTGTGTGTGTGTGTGTGTGTTTTTCTGTTTGTGTACTGGATGTGTGTGTGGGACAATCCCACCTCGATTGTTTTGGAAAGGCATCATGAACAGGGAAATGAAGTTCATGCTTCTGTCAATTCCACTGCAATTGTCCAATTTCCTCTTTAGTTTTTGAATAATAATTTTGTGGTTTGCATGTGTCGGCTTATATGTTCTACCACTGTGTATGAGTCTGTATGCGTGTGTGTGTGTGTGTGTGTGTGTGTGTGTGTGTGTGTGTGTGTGTGTGTTTGCGTGTGTGCATCCTTCCCTTTGGATTACACTTTGTACATAGATATATGAGGGCCTCTGTGTGTGTGTGTGTGTGTGTGTGTGTGTGTGTGTGTGTGTGTGTGTGTGTGTGTGTGTGTGTGTGTGTGTATATACTGTATGTGTCTACATGTGTGTGTGTATGTGTTCGTGTATTTGTGTCAATGTGTGCGTCAATATGTGTGTGTCTCCCATCCAGGTATGCAGCGTGGTGCAGAACCAGAGCGCCCCCCCCCCCCCACAAACACACACACACACACACTCACACACACATAGAGAGCCACTGTGTGGGCCCTGAAGGCTACCCTCTGCCTGAAGAGTCTGGAGAAGCTGCAGGACTGGGATGGACATTCCCCCGCCCACTTTCCGACACGGGAAGAGCCAGCCCATTGGATGAGCTGGTGGGCGCAGGCTTTT
>JAPMUY010002113.1:0-2500 GCA_026901105.3 Galaxias olidus | reverse complement strand
CGTTGTAGACTGAGATGGGCTCTGTCTCCATGGCGTTGTAGTTAAGACTGAGATGGGCTCTGTCTCCGTGGCGTTGTAGACTGAGATGGGCTCTGTCTCCGTGGCGTTGTAGACTGAGATGGGCTCTGTCTCCATGGCGTTGTAGTTAAGACTGAGATGGGCTCTGTCTCCATGGCGTTGTAGACTGAGATGGGCTCTGTCTCCATGGCGTTGTAGACTGAGATGGGCTCTGTCTCCATGGCGTTGTAGTTAAGACTGAGATGGGCTCTGTCTCCATGGCGTTGTAGACTAAGATGGGCTCTGTCTCCGTGGCGTTGTAGACTGAGATGGGCTGCGTCTCCATGGCGTTGTAGACTGAGATGGGCTCTGTCTCCATGGCGTTGTAGTTAAGACTGAGATGGGCTCTGTCTCCATGGCGTTGTAGACTGAGATGGGCCGTGTCTCCATGGCGTTGTAGTTAAGACTGAGATGGGCTCTGTCTCCATGGCGTTGTAGTTAAGACTAAGATGGGCTCTGTCTCCGTGGCGTTGTAGTTAAGACTAAGATGGGCTCTGTCTCCATGGCGTTGGAGTTAAGACTGAGATGGGCTCGGTCACATCCCCTCAGGGTGAGACAGACAGGCAGACAGGCAGGCAGACAGACAGGCAGGCAGAGAGACAGGCAGGTAGGCAGGCAGGCAGGGAGACAGGCAGGCAGACAGATAGACAGGATAGCAAGCAGGCAGACAGGCAAGCAGGCAGACAGGCAAGCAGGCATTCAGGCAGGCAGACAGAGAGACAGGTGGAATAGCAGCCAGGCAGGATAGTCGGCAGGATAGCAAGCAATGTTAATTTTCCAAATGCAGCCATAGGTTAATGTTCAGGTTTGGGCTTATCAATCAACACTGTTCCATAACAAAGACTATCAACAGCTACTGAACCGGTAGGTAATGTTAAACAACCCGGGTGTTCATTTTGTGTCTGGAATGGCCGTTGTATCACACTGGCACAGGCGGAGACCAAGCAAGATGAGAGGCGCGATGGCGTGTCTGTTTTTAAACAAATAAGGTGGAGAGCCCACCAAGACAGCAGGGTACCAACTACAACACCTGCCTAGTCCGCTGTCACATGCCCACTCGCAAACGGGAGCTGGCACAGAGGCAATAGGGTGTGCCCGTGTGTGTGTGTGTGTGTGCCAATGTGTTTGTGTGTGACTGTGTGTGTGTGTGTGTGCTCGTGTGTGTCTGCCCAAGTGGATGTGTGTGCTTGTGTGTGAGCCCATGTGTGTGTGTGTGTGTGTGTGTGTGTGTGTGTGTGTGTGTGTGTGTGTGTGTGCCCGTGTGTGTGTGTCTGTGTGGCCGTGTGTCTGTGCATGCCCCCGTGTGTGTGTGTTCCAGCATGTGTGTGCCCATGCGTGTGTGTTCGCTCCGTGTTCCCTGCGAGTGAGAGCACTCGTTTAGCGGGCCAGGGGGGCCCAGAGAACCACAGGTGTGTGTTAAGCAGGCGCGGGGCCAGAAAGCTGCCTAGCACGGAGCCCCGTTCCGTCCAAACGGCAAACACACCCCCTACCCTCGAATCAAACCTCCTTATCCCTCAGACCTCCTGCTGCCTCTCAGCTGGTGGCCCTGTCCCCCCCCCCCCCCCCCCCCCCCAGTCCAACGTGGGGAGAGAGAGGCAGGGCTGTCGTGTTCCGCTGGCAGTGCTGGGGGGAGACAGAGGGGGGAGACGGAGGGGGGAGGGTGCTTCAGAAATAGCCGATCCGTCTGGCCTGCGTGTCAGGGAGGGAGGCTTGGCAGGCACCTGGGTCCTAATGAGCACCTCCACCAGGACATGCTGCTGCTCACTGCTGGAGGTGCAGACAGACAGACAGAGAGAGGGGGGGGGAGAGGGAGAGACAGAGAGAGAGAGAGAGAGAGAGAGAGAGAGGGAGAGAGAAAGAGAGAGATGGAGGGAGAGAGAGAGAGCGAGAGAGAGGTGGATGGAGAGAGAGAGAGAGAGAGAGAGAGAGAGAGAGAGAGAGAGAGAGAGAGAGAGAGAGAGAGAGAGAGAGAGAGAGAAAGAGGGAGGGAGAGAGAGAGAGAGAGAGAAGAGAGAGAGAGAGAGAGAGAGAGAGAGAGAGAGAATAGAGAGAGAGGGAGGGAGGGAGAGAGAGAGAGTGAAGTAGAGAAAGGGAGCAAATCGGAAGCTGAGATAGAGAAAATAAACAGAAAGAGAGCGAAAGAAAGAAAGAACAGAACGAAAGAGAGAGAAAGAGGACGGAAAGAAAGAAAAGAGAAAGGAGAGAGAGAGAGCAATGGAGGAAACGATGGAGGAGAACGACAAAAACAGCGAGAAGGGGTAAGAGCAGGGAGAGCGAGTCGGGTAGAGAAAGAGAAAAAGAAGTGAGGGAGGAGAAGGAGAAACGAGAGAAAGAGAAAGAGGCGCGGGGGGAGAGAAAGAAGTGGGGGAGGAGAAGGAGAAACGAGAGAAAGAGAAAGAGGCGCGGGGGAGAGGAAGAAGTGGGGGAGGAGAAGGAGAAACGA